>PVIR01000521.1:0-100779 GCA_004026965.1 Petromus typicus
TACATCTTAGTGTGTAGATATAAAATCATGCTTCATGTCAACAGTTTTCAGTAAAGGAGTCTTGCCTTGGGATGATATTCTGCAACATTATGGGGATATTTTTGCTTATTACAGTGATTTGAGAGAGCACTGCACTGCACTGATTAGACATAGATAAAGGATATTAGATACTGAAATGTGTGGGTTGCTCCTACCAAATGAAAACAGTGCATGTTCCATATGACTTTCTAATGTCTCACCTATTATTCATATAAGGAATGATTAAAAATTCAGTACGCTTAAATTTTAAAGGTTTTATTACAATACAAGGCACATTGTCATTAATCCCTCTTGAAATGCTCCCTTGCTTGTTTCATCATTCTCCCCCCTTTCTGAAGCATTTCTGGGTGTGCTCTTTCCTGAGGGGTTTTTTGTTTTTTGGTTTTCGTCTTTTTGAGACAGGGTCTCACTTTGTAGCTCAGGCTCATCCTCAACTCAGCCTTGAACTCAGCAGTCTCCTGCCTCTGCCTCCCGAGTGCCGGGATTACAGGCGTGAGCCACCACCCCTAGCATCATTGTTGTGGTTACTAAGGATGAAACCTGTGCCCTTGCACTTGCAAGAAAAGTGCCAAAACCACTAAGCTAAATCCCTGGCCCTCCTGAGGGTCTTTATAAGGTCACGATGTTGTTGTGGCCTTCGTGTCCTAAATGGAGTCACAGTTTACATTTCATGGTCACTGTGACTTCTGTGCTGAGCCACAGCCCCAAATCCATGAACAGAGTAGATGAGGATACATTCACATCTTTATTTAACAGACATTGCCATAGAAATTGGACTAACCACAAATGTGCTGATGTAAAAGTAAAGAAATTTATTACAGTAAAAGAAATATTGCTATTTACTCCTCTCAAAATATTCAAAATTCTTCCTTTCACTTTGAACACAAATATCTCATATTTCTTAGCAATGTGCCTATTACTGTAATATTTTTAATTTAAATATTAACTTATTTTCATCATCCTTTGTATGTGTGTGGAGAAACTTGTTTGTATTTGAGCCTTACATCCAATTTAATTTTACATATATATAAAACTTATTTTATCTGCAAGGTTTAAATATACAGTAAATTTTCCAGGAATATAATTTCTATGAAAACCACAGTAGTATATCATTTTGAAAATAACTCTTACTGAAAATTATTTGCTCTTGTTAAAAAATTTACATGATGGAGGTGACACCATGACAGAGGAGGCTGATGCTAGAGTTGTTCCTGAGGTCTTTTCTGTAGGTACAGGTATCTGACTTGCCGAGTAACCAGAAATGTGCGTGGCCCAATCACAGACTAAAGCTGTACCCTTTCAGTATCATTGACTTTCTTCTTAATCATCTCTGGTTTCACACTACAGCATTGCTATTAATTAATTTTTGAATTAAGTAAGCATATTCACATACTGTACTGTATGATCATTTCAAATAAAAAGAAAAGATGTGGTAGAAATCTGCACTGTAAGAAAGGTGTATTATGTTTCTGGCTCAGAATAGCTACCTTCTAGGAACTGCTGCTGTTTAAGAGATGTCCTCTGCTAATACCTGGAGATTAAGGATAAGCATGACAACATTTCTTCACTGGGTTTACAATCTATAGAGAAGGAAGATATACATGTCAGGAGGAACACATCACCCGACATTAGCATGAGGGGAAACACACAGAGAGGAGCTTATCTGTGCTGAGGAAGTAGGGGTTCTTCAAGGATCTGATGGCTTCAACTGCATCCTAAAAGATGAGATACACCCACAAGAACCCAGGTGACAGGACAGGACTGCGAAGCCTCCTTGGTGCTCAGGAAGCAAGTAAGAACCAGTGTGATGAGAACGTCGAAAGGAAGTTAGGAACAGTGGCATGAGATGACAAGAAGCTTAGATTAGTGAGAAGCACAGATGGTGTGGTGAAGACTGGAGCAACTGGAAGCCCCAGAAAGATATGTAAAATCAAAGCTCTTGCAGCACTGTTCTCTGGAAAGGTCGCTCTAAACAGAGCTGGATCAGGTGCGCTAGTGAGAAAGTTCACAGACTATCCTGTGTGGGCTATGGCTGCATCATAACAATGGTACAGGAATGTAACCATGGTAAAGGCGCTTCCTTCGTGTGGTGAAAACATCTAGGAGGCAGAGTCAGTGGATACTGAAATTGATTGGAAGTGAACCTAGGGCAGGGTGCTTGTCAAGGATGTTTTGGAGTTTGGTTATGAGTGACTAAGTGGGCTACCATGGGTCACATGCAAACACTGGGGTTTGGGGTCAAGCCAGATGGCTGAGAGGATCCATGAGGTACATTTGTAAGCACTTTGACTTTTACAGCTGCATTTCTCATGAAAGAAAAAAAGAAAAAAGGCCAGAGAAAGCTCAGAGAAGTTAGATGATTTTAAAGACTCATAGTTAGGGATAATCTCCTACATATCAGATTTCAGAACACCTGAGTACAAATTCCAAAGGGCTTTTTTTTTCTGTCCTGTATTTCTTTACTGTACTGTTGCAAAATGCTTCCTGTCTTCCACGAAGTTGTAGTCACTGGTGACCTAAAGTAGAAATGCCAAAGATATGTCTACAAAAAGCCATCAAATAGAACTCAGCTAAAACAACAAGCTCTCACTCGATTCTGCAGAACCTCAGGGGACTGTAGCTGGTTGGGATGACAAGGGGCCGCTCCAGGAAGCTAGCTCAGTAAGTAAGTAATGTAGGGTGAGCAGCACATTCGCTGTGGTAAACTGGTCAGTGTGGTGGCTGGTTTCATGTAGAAAAATCAAAAGTCATCACTGGAAAGTAGTGGCTTCCCATATCGATGCAGCATCATTGTTCTCTGTGAATACCTAGAATCTGGGCCAGGTAGATGTTCAGTAAGCATTTGTTGAAGAGGCTGAATTCGGAACTATTTATGATAAGCAGCAGTATCCTTTTCAAAAATACACATTAGCCTCTCAGAATCACCTGAACAAAAATGCTTTTAAGAATCAGATATTTTTCCTAAATCACTCATTCTGTCCCAATTTCTGCCTATTTTATTGCACGTCAACACCGACTTGTCCCCTTTCACAGACCACAGCGCTCCAGCCACCTGCCCCAGCTAATCATCCTCCTTTAAAATGTGCTTCTGAAGAAACCCAGCTCCATTCTGCAGTCCAAATATTTGCTCTTTCTTCTGCTTCACAATCCCCGGCATTCGATCTCCCCGGTTTATGTTCTCAGTGACTCATTTAAAATTTTGCCTGAATGGATAAATACACATTGATGGGGCCAAGAGAATGGTGCATGATGGTGAGTGCCTTTGCTCATTAGACCTCTCTCCCTACACAGGCCATTTTCTACTGCTCACCGCAGTGTCGTCTGCATCTGCCCCCTTTTAGTTCAGCTGCTTGGACAACTTTTGACTTCTACCACTTTGTGTACAAGATAACACAAACTGCCTTTTTTTTAAGATCAGGAAAAGGAATGGCGTGTGAAATGCCAATCATCTTAGGGAACATACCAAATTAGTTTTTGCTTTAAAAATGTTTAAATTTTAAAAAGTATAAGTCTTGTTTTGTCCCTTCTGAGGGACATGTATCTTCTTCCGCTCATCCTGGAGCATGAGTGATTTGTGCCTCTCCTGAGACAGGGAGTGATGGTTTGGGTTGTCAGCACCCTTCCCTAAGGATGCAACCATTGAAGTGCTGGGCTAAGTATTGGCCCTGGGACTTTGTACAAGTACCTTCATGGATCAGCAACATTTTTCAATAACCCCCTGATGTCTAATTTTTTTTTTTTTTTTTTTTTTTTTTTGAGACAGGGTCTCGCTTTGTGGTTCAGGCTGGCCCTAAGCTCAGCCTCAAACTCACATCATAGCAATCCTCCTGCCTCTGCCTCCCGAGTGCTGGGATTACAGGCTTGAGCCACCATGCCCAGCACTGTGATATGTGGTACTGGTTGCTGCTGGGTGTGAGTCTCCACGTCCAATATGGTATGTGGTTACCGGGGATCGAACCCAGGTCCTTGCACTTGCAAGACAGGCGCTGGAACCACTTAGCTAAATCCCCGGCCCTGATGTCTAATTTTTTGTCCCCTAAGAATAAATAAATTCTCACAAGTTGAACTTGGGCTTTTTCTAATTTTTGCATTCATTTTTGCATTCTTGTCTTAAAGAGTTCTTGTGTCGGAGTTACTAAGTATCTGTCCATGGAGTCTTATGGTCTCTTGTCCTAAAGTCTACCTAGGGAGGTCCACATGGACACCTGTTGTTCCTGTTATAGAGACATTTTTATATGCTTACTACCTACAAGATTGTCCTAAAAGTGAAAGGAAGGGAACCTGGAATGATTTAATGTGGATCCGGGTGATTTCAACTAAAGTAACAGCAAAAGCAATAGCTTCACTGAGGCTCTTCAGCTAAGACAGTGGGATGAAAAGATGGAGACACGTCCAGGGTGAACCAGGCCCTGACATCACCTACGTGTGTGACCTTGGGCCAATCCCAGTGGTTTTCTTTGAGTCACTTCAGCATCTGTGAAGTGTGGGGGTTGGATTAGATTGCTGTGAAGTCGTTTTCATGCTGGCAGTTTCTAAATCTGCTCTGCCTTAGCCCTAATTTGGGGACAATTGCTCGTTGCCTGTCCCTTTTCAGCACCATCTTCCATGGCACCCTATATAAAGACTGATAGTATTTGTTGTTATTTTTTCCTTACTTCACTGCTATTAAGCGTGGTGACTCACAGGGCTAGGTTCAGCTGGGGCTCAGAGCTACCCATCCTGAAGGGAGGAAGACCGTGAAGGGACAAGGGAAGCAAGGGAATGCCTATTCCTTCGCCACTTCGAACCTGTCACCCCGTCTGTGGCTGGAGTGCAAAACACCGCTGGGCTTGAGCAGAAAGATGCTCTGGGCAAGGTGGGCCCAGTTTCCAAAACCCAAGACCTTATGATGCATCAGGACTCACCCCAGGGACTCAAGTGGGCCAGGGGAAGAAGGCTCTTGGAGAAATAGCACAGTGCTGTGACTGTGCCGGGTGTGGGGTGAATGAAGGCTGCGTCCTCAAGCTCTGATAATGAGATGAGCATGCCATTTCCACCCTGGCGGAGTCACTTCGCAACAGCTGTCTCCAAGTCCTTTATTTAGAATAGGATTGGGGGATTATAATTGCACATATTTAATACAGAGAAGAGTTTAACACAAACATTTCTCAATGATACATGGTGCCACCAACAAGTATTTTAATGTATTTCACCAAGTGCTCTTCACTCCATTTTTTCAGTAGCTGTCACTAGACATCCACTGTTCCTTCTTCCTCTTTTTTTAAAATTTGAAATAGATGCATTAAGTCCTTTTGTGTATTAATCAGAACTATTTCAAGTAAAAGAAAACAGCTCAGATTTGCTTAGCCAAAAGAGAAATTTATTAGATCATTGAAAACTTCAGACCAGCACCCTTCCACGTGAGCGAGAACAGACACATGACAGTCAAGAACCCGCTGAAATGTTATACAGTGGGGGAAGTGAGTGAACCAAGACTGCACATCGGAGCACAGGCGACTTTCACCACTATAACCCTGAAAGAAGCCAAATAAGTTATTGAAAAACACAGCTATCAACACTATTGTGTGTGATTTGTGAAGGACGCATACACACACACCACAGCGTGGGACAGGAATCAGGAAGTGAATAGGGTGCCGAAGCTGTGCCGGTGATGTTCTAGTTCTTGGACTGGACAGTGACTATCAAGCTTCCGGTGCACCCGCGCTGAGCATGTCTGTAAATCTCAATAGGTTGGTAAGGTGTTTTTAAGACCCCCTCATCTCCCAGCATCACACACACGCGTACACGTGCGTACACACACACACACACACACACACACACACACACACACACACACACCATAACCTGGGCACATCTGGGTCTCTCCAGGCCCAGGCGCAGCTGCATACGGGTTTCTGCTTCACTCGCCTCTGTCTTCCCTAGACTCAGCCCATTCCTGGGCGAACTTTGTCATTGCAGTGGTGAGGGTGGGGAGAACAGCTTTCGACCAGCGTGCTCACAGTCCTAATGAATGAGGCAGGAGTGGGAGTGGGGGGTTCTTCCTGGATCTGCAACCACTTTGGGTGCAGGGACACGTGACAGTTTCACTAGCAGTCTGCACCCTGCCTCCACTCAGGTCACGGCTCAGGGCAGATTGTGCAGGTCGTGGGGTCAATGACCTCCAGCTCCCGTGGACAGGAAAAGAGGGTAGGACAGTTCCATAAAAGGAGACCACTGCTGCCAAAGTCCTCAAGCTCCCAGCCCCTGACTACCCTGCTGCCCTGGCTCCCAGGGGTAAGCACTGATGCTCTGCGCACTGAGCTGGGCACCTCCTCCCTCCTCTGCTCCACAAAGCCCACATTCAGTGGGATGTGCCTTCTCAGGAAGCAGGAACATTGGGGAGTCACTGTTTGCTGCTTGCTACATCCTTGGGGTATCACATCCTTCCACGCACCTTATCAAACCAGAGCTTCCAAATGTTGCTTGTCCTTTAACCCAGAGAGTGTTTAACACCAGCTGTTAGTGTGATGCATTTCCCTCCCTATTTTCCCTTTCACAGAATTTCCCTTCTGTTCATTGTAATCACTTTATAGTTTTATATTATGTTTTTGCACTTTTCTCGAGCCATTAATTACCCCACTAAAATTCTATTTCTGCAATGATTACCTCATATAATGCTCTATGAGCATACCATCTTTTTTAAGTGAGCATCTATTGCCAGACATTTAGGATGCTTCCATTCGTTATCATATTATAAGTAATGTTGACACTAACATATGTTCATAATCATTATGCTCGTTCTCTGAGCACTGCCTCAGGGTCCATTCCTAGAACTGGAATTTCTTAGTCAATGGGGTGTGAACATTTTTATAGCTCATGATATAGTTTGCCAAATAGCTCTTCGGGAATCCTATAACCACATTCTCTCCCTCATCATGTAAAAGAATAGAGCAAGTTCACTCTCAGTTCTGAGCATTTCTTTCTGTGCCCTTTGATGCTGTCACTCCTGAGCTGGGAAGCCCAGGAGAGTTTGATTGTTAGTTGGGGATCGTGACCTGGGGCTGCTCCCACAGTGGCACCAGCCCTGTCCAGAGAAAACATACTGTAGAGACGGCCTAGCTTTAGTTCTTACCTTTTCCTTCAACTCTCCAGTTCCTCCAGCCCTTCCTTGATTCCTCTCTTTCTTTAGCACCCCGATTTTAATCTTTCTCGAGTTCTTTTTTATTTGTATATATCTGTGTACATAATAATACATTAATCCTGGGAAATTGGTATGCATACATATGACGCCTTATTTGTCTTTACTTCCTCCTCCCCTCCCTCTCATAACTGCCCCTTTTCCTCAGACCCCTTACCATCCCCACAGTCTACCTCCTGGTCCCTACCATCTATCAATTATTTTTCTTTTTCAAGTATGTATATTTTGAGTGTCTCATATAACAGAAGCCATGTGCTTTTTAACTTCTATGTCTGATTTATTTCACATAGAGTGGTGGTACCAGGGTGTATAAAATTTCCTACGAGTGACTCCAATTTATCCTTCTTCGTGGCCTCCTAGCGCTCCACTGCATAACTAGATCACATTTTCCTTAACTGTTCATCTCTTGATGGACATAGAGGCCACTTCCAAGGCTAAGCTATGGTGAGTTGTGGGGCTCTACACATGAATACAGACATCATATCCATGACACATCTACCTTTCCTCTTGAATTAATATTGATTCTTTCTACTTCTGGCATCTACCCTGCATTTGTGTGCATCTCATCATCTCCTTGGCCACCATATGGGGTCACAGCCCCATCGGCTATTGCTCAGAATGCTGAGATCCAACCACGCTTCTCAGGTGACAGCAAAAATGACCTGTCCAAAGTGGACAGAAGTGAAGGCATCCCTGACCAGCACTCTTACTCTGCTTTATATAACTGAACTTTCTTCCTTCTCCTTGCCTGCTGCTTCTAGCCTGACACCCAGATCCCAGCCCAAGTCTTGCTGCTGCAGGTGCTTCCTGGGTGCCGCACTGCCCCATCTCCTCGTCGTGTGCCTGGCTCTGTGCTCTTTGCTGTACTTATCTTTGAATAAGCCCAGATCTGTCTGTGGTTGTGTATGTGTTCGGATGAGGCAGGGCTTCGTCTGCCCATCAGCTTCCTACCACTCCTCAGAGCAGAACAATGCCAGATGCACCACAGAGATGCATTCAGCAACCCTTGCTTTCTTCCTGCCCGTCTGCCCTCCCTCCGCCTGCCCTGCCTACTGCTGCTGTTTTCTCCTTTAAACAGTTTGGATTCGGAACCTGAGTGTCTATCATCTAGAATTTTAGAGATTCTTGCACCTCACTCTGAGGGCTCCTTCTCTCTAGTTTCCTTATTTTTCTCACCTTTTCTACACCCTCCTGCCAAAACAGCTGTTCTAGAATATCTCAACACAATGCCACATGGCTTAGGAAAGAAATTAAAGCTTAATAGAATTATTCAATATTCTCTCTCTTCTAACCCAAGCTAATTTCCCAGACTTTTCCCGTAAAGAATATTTCCCACCCTCCACCAACACACACACACACACACACACACACACACACACACACACACTACAGTCACATCAGAATGTTCTTCATTTCTAAATTTCTTCTCTTCCAGCCTCTCCGGATTTTCTCATTTTGTTCCCATAAAATGAGCATTCATCACCAAAACACTGCTTGCTCTTCAGGGCCTTTCTCAACAACAGCCTTCTCAGAGGATATTTTGTTGCTTCTTTAAGCCAAAATGAATAGATTTTTTGCAAGAACAAGATGACAAGAAGATTCCAAATTAATTGGTGGCTGCTTCCTGACGAGTATATCAGAAAGGAACTCAGGGCTGTGTTCAGGCTTTTAGAGAAGGAGCTCTGTGATCCATTAGTCATGTCTGTCTTGGGCTTAGTAGTAGGAGTTTTGGTGATACCTGTTTGCTATTCTTGACCTAAGAATTTGCATTGCAAAATATGATACTTCCCTTGGAGCATGTTTCTCTTGTGTTCTACATAATATTTACTTCTATTCTCCCTTTGCCTCTGAATTGTCATAAAATTAAATTTAACCTGCTAAGGTGTAACCCAGTACATGTCCCACGGCACACACTAAAGATATTCCCATTGAATTATTTCTTCTCTATAACAGCTGTCTAATATAGAGTGTGGAATGCAATGGGCCTGGGAAATGAGCAATAAGTAAAGCATTGCAAGGAGCTGAATCAAAGGCACATCTGTCCTCTGACCTGATATGATGATGGTGACTAAGAAATGCAGTTTCCCAGGAAGATCAAATACTTCAGAATCCGATCTCTCCCATCCAAACATACAGTTTCTACCTCCTGGTTGCTCAACTTTAGAGAACTCTGTAATCCTTCCGAATCTCCATTTCCTTAACTGAGATGGGGCCCACAACACTCAGCCTGGAGGCTGTTGTGTGGATGAACAGACATGGGCACGTGGACCAGCCTTCAGTGCACGCCCTGGAGATCTTGGGATTTTCTCTCTGGCCAGATGTGCCCCTGGTGTCTCTTCACCTATTTGGAAGTAGGTGTAGGAACCACAGTCACAGGGAAAGAAAACAAACTGTCAGCTTCCCCACCCAAAGACACCACACCAACCCAGCTCCTGACCCTGAGCGGACATGCGGAGTTCAGGTCTAGTAGAAGAAGATTGCATTTTCTCAGTTGACTTTCTGTGCCACCAGACACCCAGTGCTGGGGCTCTGACACTTTTCCTTCCTTGGAGTAGATCTGCACATTCAATACCTCAAGAAAATCTCACACCTGCCTATGAGCTGGGCCAACTTGAGGCTAGAGATCACCCCTAAGGAAGGGAGATGGTAAAGATGGTGCACCTGCCGATACTCTTTCCTTACTTAGGGTTCTTGCATTACCTAAGACTGAGTTGTATCTGTCACATGTCACTCTGGGGTCATAGGAAGAAGTCATTTCCATTTCCCATCTCTCTTTGGACTTCTAATTTTTAAAAAACACGCACGTGCACATACATTTTCTCCCCACCTGTGTGTTCTTGAGTCTTGAGTCTCCCCACCTGTGTGCTTCATTCCCAGTCCCCACCACTCATGTCATTTGTTTTAGAGGTCAAGAAAATCTGAATCTCTTAGCACTGAGCGCGTTGTAGCAAATTCCAGTTCTCCAAACATCATTCTCAATATTTTGCAGTGTGGCTGAAAATTGGGACAGTAAAATGCAAATTACAGAAGGACTCTTCAAGTTCTCATCTCAAATGGAACTACGGAGGCCTGGGGTGAGAATGCTTTTCCCAAGGCGAGACAGGAAGGCAGCGACAGAGCAGTGCTTCCTTTCTGCTGGCTCCACACATGATCTCCCAGGCATGCATGTACTTCCTGCGTCCCCAGCACACTTCCCAGGGAAGGCAAATGGTTTACCCATCACAGTCACTCAGGGTCAACACAGGCTGAGCACTGGCTGTGGCAGCTTTACCTGATTCTTGCTGCTATGTCATTTCCTTTGACTTTTCCCAGGTCCCCGCGCAGTTGTTCTCCAGTTATAGATGAAAGAGTTGAAGATGGAAAGCACAGATGGCTCTGCAGTTCTGCAGATGAAGTGGGATTTGAACCTAGATTTCAGATGCCTACTGGTAACCTTCTAGTTGACCTTGTTTCTTTTTTCTCATTTGGGGTTAGGTGGGTGGTATTGGGGGCTGAACTTGGGTCCTTTACAATGAGCTACATCCCAGCCCTTTTTATCTTAGAGACAAGGTCTTACCAAACTTGTCCAGCTGGGCTGGAGCACATGATCCTTCTGTCTCAGCCTCCTTGAGTGCTGGGGTTGTAAGTATGTGCCACCAGGACCTTCTGATCCTATTTGCTTCCCAAGAGACCTTTCCTGTTAGTTAATCCACGAGGATCCCAGATACCAAGCAAGGGACAATGTGTGAGAATGTGTGAGGCTGGGTCAGGCCAGTGACGGAACTGAGGCCACACACCAGCACAGGGCGCAAGCCCGGCCCCAGTGCTGCCAGCCCTGGGGACAGGGGGGCAGATACCACACCGCCGGGCACCTCTGGGATGCCTGGCCTCCCTGTGCTTGCAGCTGACTCCCCACCATACGGCCCACTCAGAGCCTGAGCCTCCTCCATCTGCCCAGGGAGCACCCTGGGCACCCCAGGAGCCAGTATGCTGAGCCCACCTTGACTCCCACACACCCTCCCTGCCAGGACCTCACCCTGGCTGCAAACCCGTTTCTCTGCTCTCATTAGGAGAGAAAGGCAGTTCCCTGGACAACCCCCTGCAGGGCCACAGCATCGTGATCCTGCTTCAGCCACACGGAAACCCATCTCCCTGGTCTCACTGCTCTGCACTGACAGGAGACGCCAGTGCTTTGCTCCCTTCTCCCCCTGCCCCTTCCTCTCTCTGGGCATTGCCTTTCTCGCTTATTAAATAAAGTGCGAGTTCAGCCCAGTAGCACCCAGACAGACAAGCTCTGGTTCTGGGGGCAGATAGGAAGGAGTCTCACTTGGAGATGGTGGGGAGAAGTGCAAGAGCAGGGGTGGTGGGCCAGGAGCTGTCCTGAGCAGACCTGCAGGGTGAGGGTGCGAGAGGGAGGGCCGGGAAGAGCAACGTGACTGTCTTTGCCCATTTGCCCAAGTAATGCTTTCTTCTGAGAGTCAGGGAGGGACCAGAGGGTGTGGGGTTGGGTGTCCAGCCCCTCATAGCACCGGTGTTCTCAGGCCAGTGAGGACATGTGCTTATCAGCGACACCAGTACTCTGGGGTGTCAGAGCCTCGTGGGTAGAATGGCTAGTTCTACATACTGGGAACTAGATACACACACACACACACACACACACACACACACACACACACACACTCACACATTTGTCTCTAGGGCAGCTTCCAGGGAGAACCACATAGCGGCTCCGCGGGCTAACATGAAGCTCCTTGCAGGTATGACAACTCCTACCACTGGGTGAGGAAGCAAGCTCCTCACAGCCACAGATGAGGGGATAGTGGGTGGCAGGAAGGAGAGGCCACAGAGGAGGACCTCACGCTTAGCATGGTAGTCCAAAAGTTAACACTACCACTACAGAGCCCTCAGGGTGGATCCCAGCGCAAGGCTGAGCTCCTGTGGGGTGCATGTGTGACTGGCACCGCCTCAGTGGTACTCGAGAGTCGGTTCTTGGCTACACAGAAGGCTCATGCTGGGTCCTGAGAAATGTGCCTGTGCACACCATCTTCGGAGAGAGTCCGGAGCATTGCAGAAAGGACCTGAGCCCGCTCAGACCCAAAGCCTGCTTCCCTTCCTCACGCGCAAGACTTGGGCAGGTTACCTTTGAGCCTGCCTCTGAGTCCTCCCAGAGCTGCTTGCCTCGCCTGCTGTTGTAAGTAATAAGGATAATGTATGGCCACACTTCTCAGATGAGGCTGGCAAATTCCTAGGAGTGCTTGGCAGAAAGCTCGGGAGTAGGGAGGCCACGGCATAAACACAGGGCATGTTCCCAGCATTTCTATTTCACGCCATGGCAAATCACTTCCAACCTATTTTTATATGAAGCCAAACAGGGAGCTATTATTGAGCAGAAAGGAAAATCTGCTGCCATTTTAAAACTTAAAATGGTGAAGAACTTCCAAGATAGCAGACAGCTTCTGCATGGTCTCTATCCTCCTGCGTCAGGGACACACTGCACTTTCCCTGTGTTCAGCATGAGTCGGCAGGAAGTTTGAGAACTTCTGGAGAGGGAGGAGCATCCGGCACAGAGCGTGACACTTAGCAGGTGGTCAGTGTTCGGTGAATACCACCATTCAAAGTCTCTGAAATGCTCTTCCTGCGAGTTCCTGGACTGGGAAGAGCTTTACCTTGTAGCAGGGACATAAGCAAACCAGAGTGTGTCTCCCTGAACCCCTGTTCTAGGAGAAAGTACTCTCTGGACTGCCCCTGAGAATTCCTTCACCTGGGAGGAGATGAGAGTAGGAGCGATTCTCTCAGTGCCTCATGAGTGGCTGGAAGACAGCAGAAGAAACATTTGGAATCAACAGATTATGACCAAAAATAAGGTAAATTATTATTATTATTATTATTATTATTATTATTTTTTTTTTTAGGTTTTTTGAGACAGGGTCTCACTTTGTAGTTCAGGCTGGCCTTGAGCTCAGCCTGAAATTCACATCACAGCAATCCTCCTGCCTCTGCCTCCCGAGTTCTGGGATTACAGGCGTGAGCCACCACGCCCAGCACTGTGGTATGTGGTACTGGTTGCCACTGGGCGAGAGTCTCCACACCCAGTATTGTTATGTGGTTACCGGGGAATCGAACCCGGGTCCTTGCGCTTGCAAGACAGGTGCCGAAACCACTGAGCTAACTCCCCGGCCCCAGGTAAATTATTATTACATCTGAATAAATAAGAGGAAGATAAAACTTCTAAACAGAGGTAAATAATAAGCACCTGAGAAGTTACTTCAGACAGAAGTTGGTTAGAACTATTTGGAAGTTTTCAGGGTTCGAGAGCACCTTAAGCCATGAATAAAGTTGAACTGCTCAGAACAGCACGCAGATGGCCACAAATCCAACTAGCAGCACCTCTCCTTATTCATGAGCCACTTAATAATCTTGCGAAAAAGCAAGATGGCAGCAGGTGTTTCTGAGGCTGGTGGTGCCCTCAGAGAGCCAGGCGGCCCCCTTTTCTCCTCTGCCATCTTCTGCACACTGACTTCATTTCCAGCTTGCTGCCTCATGGCCTCAAGATGGCTGCCTCAGCCTAGACTCCCTGCCTTCAACCCGCCACGCTGAAAGCAGGAATACCCAGGAGGACAAGAGGTTTCTCTGTGACATTCCGTGTTTTCATGTGGAAAAACTGATTCTTAGAACTCTTCCAGCAGATTTGTCTACATTTATTATAACCGTCTTCTACGTGAATCAGTCATGAAATAAAGTGCAGCTAATAATATTCCTGCATAGACTGAGTATGCCTTAAGACCAGTAGAGTTCTAAGTGCTAGATAAAATTTAGGAGCGACAGGTTTGAGTAGTTGTCACATTTGTGTATTTAAAGAGATAGAAAGAAGGCAATGCAAGAAGACGGAGATGGAGCTCAGAACAAGATGCACCGCCTGGCTAGCACAAGGTCCTGAGAAAGTTTCAAGATGTGAAAAGTCATCATAGCAAAATCCGCTGACTCACCATGACTGCCAGGACCCACAGAACTGGTGGCTGGTGCCAGAGATGCTTCTGTGGGCGAAGGGTCAGACGAGAGGGCAGGATTAGGAAAGCTGCGAGAAAGGAGGGGGCAAGAGTGGTGAAGAGAAATCTAGTCGCTTGACTACATAGGTGGGTGGCAGCTAGAAACAAACACGAGATCAAAACAAAATTTTATTACGAAAGGAAAACTTGCAGTACGCTGATGGTCTGGGACGTAGCACCTAGATAAATGACAATACTGACTAAGAAAGGAAGAGGGAGAAAAGGGATTGAGATTAAGTCACGTAAGAGACATTCACCGAGGCCACCCCTGGACAGGAAGAATGGCATCTTCTTCCTTGAGACGTCATGGAGAGGGCCAGGGCCCGGGAGAAGAGGGAAAGACAGGAGAGCACAGAGGGTGCTCAGGTCACAGCGTGGAGACCCTGGATGGGAGAAGGATCCTGGAGGAGGGGCAGGAAAGACTGAGCCTGAGAAGCTGACTGTAGCAACCCCTCTCATGTCCTGTTGGAACAGGAAGGGAAGGGAAAGAGTTGACTTTCATTTCCCACACGTTCTCAGGGATAGTGGGCACCTCGGCCTCATCCGGCACCCAGCAGTCACTCCTGCAGCAAGGGCACCTGTGCCCAACCGATCCAGGCTTTGGCCCTGCCCGCTCTGCCTCCATGCTTTACATAAAGGAAGGGTCACTGGCACCCTTGCCATGGAGAGTTTCCCAGCATCAGAGTCTCTCTTTCTGGTAGGCCGCGTCTCAAGAGGTTTCCGGTGAAAGAGACCATCTTCTTTACCACCCTCAGACAGGTTTCACAGAAATGCCCGGCCCCTCCAATCAACATGGGCTCATCTTATGTGGGAGAGAGACCTTCATCCCCATGTTCCTATAAAATAGCTGTAACTCAGCTAAAATCTCTGTCAAGGACAATAAAGTGAACCATTGGCAGACCCAGAAGTGAAATGCAGCTCAAAACCAGCTGTGTTGCAAATGAGCCACCTGCTGCACACTGGTTTGCTTGTCCTCAGTTAGGGGAGGGCCACAGCTCTCACTCTGAGGCACAGTGAACTCCCCATTATGACCTGTTTGTAGTGCAGAGCAGTGGTACTCACTGCAGGGATTCGGTGCAACTGTGAATTTAAGGTGAACTGAAGTGTGTAACACAGGGCATGATGCTGCAATGACAAGATGTGTCATGTGACACTTAAATTGTTTTGCCATACGCTGCATCCTCCCTACAACCCGAGAAACTAGGTGGTCACCACCTTCCTTTCCAAGTCAGGCAGATAAAGCCTCCAAAGGGACAGAATTTACCCAGGCGCATGGCTAATACTCCTGCTGAGTCTCCAAAGCCAGGGATTCCCACTTCCATCATCCTTTTCTCTTGCGGAAACAGAAGGGGTGGTCCAGCTTCCTTACAGATCCCGATGACACATTTACACGTGGCTGCATTAGGAGAAGTCTGGAGAAGTCTGCCGAGAAGCCCTGCAGGGAAACGGAAGGCTTCAGAGTCACAAAGCACATGGGTTGAGCGGGTTGAGATTCTCCGCAGCAGAGGAAATTGTTGGTCAGGCACCCAATGGCTCGCAGACTCCGTGGGAGACACAGCCTGGCTCAGGCAGCAAGCAGTGGTTGTGTCCACAGCCAAAGGCTCAGCCCAGGAAGAGGTTGTCCAGGAACCCTGCAGCGCCAAGCTGGGGCACTACATGCCAGTCACCCACTGACAGAAGGTCTGGCCTGGGACCCGGGCAGTAAGAGCCAGCTGTCCACCGGCCTCCAGTGGTGCCACCTCTTCCATGTCCACCTATGAACAAAGGTAATGTTCATTAATGACAAGAACGACGTTCAGATTGGGTGGCAAACAAGACTGCAAATGCTCCATGCAGTTGGTCTTCTTAAATTCTGTATTCTTCCTTACCTCCGAGCTCAGCCAGCACCCCTCATCTCTAGCTGGTGGACTCTTCACAGTGGAATATTTTCAGGTCCTGACACAGCAAACTCAACCTCACATAGACACTTTTAGCAGCTCTGTCTCTTTCTGAAAATACCCTCGCTTTGATTCGTGATTCCCTGTCTACATCCTACTTGTTGAGAACAAACAGACTGGCATGTTTGTTGAGCTCTATTAAATGGGCTCCACTGTCTTCTAAGAACTTTCCCTGATGAGTCTGGTCCTTGTCAGTATCTCAGTTCCGTGGGGCCTCCCTCCTTCCAAACAAAGCAGGTCACCTTGTTACAGAGTCATTTTGCTGATTGGTTAATCGATGAACGGAAGTGGGAAACCGGAAGGAGGACCAGCAATCACCCTCCAAGGTGTGTCACCAACCTGATACCTAAGACGCTGCCTGGTACCAAATAGGACAGATGAGATTTACGGTTCTCAGTTTAATTAGAATCACCTGAGTATGTGTTGGGGGATATCAATAAATTTAAATGTCCCAAATCTTCCGTGAACCTACGAGTAAGCATCTTCCTGAGTGGGTCCACAATCTACAGAAGTTCGGTTTTTTGTTTCCTTTTTGTTTTGGTTCAAGCTTATCAGATATATTGCTCGAGTCACCCAGGTTTCGTGCCCCAGGGCTGTATGACTTCTTGTTCCTTTAGCATTAGTAGTGAAGCTTTGATAGCGCGCACCGCACACAGTGCCCTGTCCGGGTTCAGAGAGTGTCTGATCCTGGTTCTGGGTCCGTAACTCTTTGGCCCTGATATTACAAACTAGGTGAGAAGCGCACCTCGCCCGGGGTCTGTTTGGGGTGGAACATGCTAATAATGCACCGGCCCCCGAGCCCCGTGGGCGGCACTCACTCAGTCACCCTGGCTGTGTGAGGTGAGGACCTGGAGGAGGGCAGCGCATGCGCAGGGGAGCCCTACGAGGGGAGGCTTGAGGGAAGCTGGTGGAAACATGACTCTCTTTTCTGTCCCTGCACTTGATTTAACTGAATAAAAATATAACTGATGCACTGGAAATGTTCAGGATGTTGGCGTTTCTCCCCCTCTTTGGCTACAGCCTGACGTGTTCCCAGCAAGGGACATCTCGGGGCCCTTCCCGGTGACGGACTCGCAGCTGAGTCTTGGCTCCGGCCTCAGCGTGGTCCACGCATGCCGGGCATCCTGGTGACTCAGCGTAGTAGGCCCTTTTTCATGTCTGTCTTTCCTCAGCGGAGAAACTCTCCCACTCTCCCCGCCACGTGCCATGCGATGCGCTCGGTGCCGTGCACTGGAGGCACCTCAGTCCTGCCGGTGCCGGGAACCTTATAAGGTATAAACACTTTTTTGCAGAATGGACGTCATAATAGCAAATCAAGGGCTGGTGCCAATAATAGATTCATTTCCTTGGGTTTCTCTTCGCCTTTGCGCATTCCTTGGGGCTCTTTGAGGGGGACTGGAATGACATGGCAGCCCCAAAATAGTCTAAGGAGTCAGACAGAAGGAGTTTTGAGCAAGCAGGCGAACCAAGAACAGCTCCCACCTTCTCTTCAGCCCAAACTTGTCTGCTGGGCCTTTTTTGGGGTCCTTAGCTGGAGCAGGAAAGAGACGGCTTTGGTGATGGCCATTTCCAGGGCTGTCTTCCGCCTCCCACCTGGCCTCCAAGCTTCCTGTCTTTTGTCTTCACAATCAGCAAGAGTGATAATAAAATAAAAAAAAAAATAAACCCTGCCTGGCGCCTAGTGGGGACTCAGGACATGGCAGGCCTTTTGTGTACTGCCTCCCTGCCCGCCCCGTGTTAGCAAAACGACTTTACCTCAGACGTGCAGCTTCCTCAAAGAGGAGACCTTGCTTCAATGGAGAAAAACGCACTTCTTCAGAAAGCCTGGAACCACGAGCACCGAGTGGTGAGAACACCATGACCCAGCGTCAGACTCCAATTCCCATCCTGCTTTGCAGCTTAGCAGCTTCGCGTTATTCAGTTTACACATTCATGAGCCCTACACCGAATGCTAAGTATACCAGATTGTACTTAATCACCAAATAATCCCTACTGACTAGAAATGACCATTCTCACTATAGGAAAGAGCACTAAGAGACAAAGAGATTCCGTACCTTGCCCAAGGTCACACAGGCATCTAGGGCTGAAGCATGGGTTCAAATCTAGTTCTGGCTGAAGCCAGAGCCGATGCTACTAACCTTCATGGGTCTGGCTACTTCTTACTATTGCTGAGCTCATGTTTCATAGCAGCACAAAGAGAGGGTAATAATTCACATCTCCTCCTCAGAGGTTTACAGCAAGGAATATGTGGGGTCCTGGTCAGAAGGGGCTTAGTACCTGCAGAGGACACACGGCATAAAGAACTGTACTTTCTCTCCCGGAGGCCCCTGCGCTGCAGCCCCTGTGCCAGGTGAGCCGCTCTCGAGTAACGTGGTGGTGAGAACAAGGTGGCGTCCAGATGCTCAGTGGTGTACTGAGCCGGGTAGCGTACACATGAGATCTGTATTTATCCTCGGGAAACCACGCTGAGCCTAAATTAGCACTTAAAGAATAGAAGCTTCTCCGAGATGGGCGCTCTCCTGAGCGACACAGACAACACTCCCATCACTACGGATGCGGGTTCTACAGACAGTAGCAAAAAGCCTTGAATTCTCCTTAAATCTTTATCTGCCTTCTCTGATTACTCCGCCCCCCCCCATATACACTTCCTGACAACCAAGACCCATCTTAAATTAAGGCTCTTTTCCAGTGTTTGTGGCCTACACAGCATATGAATAATAGATAACACCAGATTTTTCCAGGATCCCTGGTTTGTTTGATAGGGTGTTACTCAGAAGTCACAGCATTTGTCACCAAGGGGTCCAGAGGCATTTAATTAATCAGAGATGCCAGGAGCATCATCAGGCTGGCAAAGGGTCCAAACCCATGGAAGCTCAGGAACAGCCTCCAGCCTCTGTCCTGAGCTTCATCCCCACCCCCGAGGCCGCACCTCTCACTGCCTGGTGACCTCAGAGTTCCACCTGGCTGCCTCCTAGGGCTTCGCATATATCCGCATTTGCTCTGAGGAGCTTCTGCTTTTCTGGCTCTTTTTTTCTCAGACACACACTCACGCATATGACACACACACACGCACATGGACATGTGCACACACAGCACCACCAGTTCCCATGGAAACCACACAAGGGGGGAGTCAAAAGGCACCGCAGAAGACACAAAGAGCTCTCTCACCCTCTCCCACATTCCCCCCAACCTACAGCGCCAAGGCCCTCTTCGGATTTCCTAGTTCTCCAACATTCTACAGCACTGAATACAGCTTGAATAAAAGGTGATTTCCTAAAGTTGAGAATAAACAATCAAACTACAGAAGTGCACAAGGAATAATAGACAGGCAATGTCAAGCAGACACGCAGCCTCCAGAATGGACAGAAGTCACTGCTGATCCCAAAGTCATCATTACAACGTTTTAAAAAGTTTTTCTATGGTACTGAGGACTGACCCCAGGGCCTTGTGTATTCTACACAAAAACTTCACCACTTGTGGACAATCCTGGCCTTCCAAATCACACATCCTAAATAAAAATACCAATGATAAGGAGCATGGAAAGAGTACGAGGAAAGTATGGATATTAGGGATTATCCTCACTTCCTACCTAGATGTTTCAAAATGAACAAAACAGAATGTTCAAAATGAACATTCTGAAACTGTTAATTCTTTGAAGAGTTAGAATCCTGAAACTCCTAAGAAGTAAATTTTGTATTTCCTGAGTAAATTTTGCTAAAAATTCTAAAATAAATAAGGAAACAAATAATTCTACGTAACAACAAAAGAACTTCTAGGAAGGAAGAACAGCAGAGCGAGATTGCTAGATTAGTGTGATTAGATAAATATAATTTGTGCAGAAAAGTATGCTTTTACTTCTGCTTGTGCACACGTATTGGAAAGGATTTTGAACTACTTGATTGCTAGTGGTTACAGCATAAGCAAGTCATTTATTTCTACTGTTTTTAAAGGTGAGAATCTGTTATATGTATGATCATGAAATGAGAAAGCTAAGCAAAGGTAACTACTGCTCTGATAGCCTTGGGGCTCAGGGGAGCCTGTAACATGGCTAACCATGGTGCTTTGCGGCCTGCTCTCCTTGAAAAGTGAGACACATCTGAAAACCCAGACACACCACACTCTATCGGCAGCTCTCCTCCTCTAATTCTGGAAAACCAAAATAACCACAGGGACTTGTGTTCCTCATTTTTGGTCCAGGTGTGGTCAAGTGGGTGGGTGGCAGCATTCCAGGTCCTGATGGATAACAATACTTCAGTAGCCAAAGTGATAAAGACTTTTCTTCCTCATCCTCCTCTTCCTCCTCCTCCTAATTCTTCATCTGTTGTGTGTCTTGTTTTTCCTCTTTTTTGTTTGGAGAATCTGTCCACTGGTTTACATAACGGATCTTCTCTCATCTGTCCATAAAACTGCCAAGGACAGGCATCGAGTCCAAGCCTGACTCTGGACTCTCCCTGGAACATGAGAATTTCAGCCGAAAAGAAATACGAAGGAGGTTCCCAGCCTGAAGTTTTCCTTAACTCAGCTTCTGGGCAGGACTCCCAAAGACTGAAGGGAAAACTGCACCTAGCTCTCCAAGATTCTCCTGTATCTCTAAAACATAATACTCACTTTTCTTAATCCAGTTTGAGGGTGTAAGTAGGAAGGAAAAGAACCTTAGCTAAGTCAACATGTGAGAAAGCCAGAAAGCCCAGGAGCTCAGTGTGTGGGGTACCTGAAGAGGTAGCTAAACAAGAATTCGATCTTACTGCAGATCAAGCCAGTTTGAAACTTCCGGAAATAGCTTCCAGAGTCAGAATCTAGGCTTATCCTTTTGTTCATATCACTCTCTGAGAACTGAGTGAGGTGGATCTTACCTGTACCAATTAGCACAATCACCAAAGCAATAAGCTGTATTACTAACTGCTGTTTACAAAAGGCAAAACTGAAATCTGAGGACGTGATCTGCTGACAGGCTCTCCAGAAGTAGCGGTGACAGCATACAGCAGTTGAGTGTGTCTGGCGTAGACCATGAGTTCTGAATCTTAATGCTAATGCACCTTACATTCTTTCACTGAAATGTCACATCATAGATTCAACTGATTATGATCAGGTCCAGAACTAACAAGATGTCTGGTTGTTGTTAAAAATTCCACTCGTGCTCCAACACCTGATACTTGCTACTAAGAGTACAAGTCAAGAAAGTCTGCCATTTGGGGAATACGATGGTGTTTCATTAAAAGATGAGACAGAATTTTATAATCCAGCCATTCCATTTCTAGGTATAAACACACAAAAATGGGAAGCAAAGATTTGAACAGATATTTGTGCATGAAAGTTTATAGCAGCACTATTCAGAATCATCAAAAACTGAAAACAACCCACGTCCACCAATGGAGGAATAAAAGAAAACTATGGCACACACATCCCACAGAATGTATCCTTAAAAAGAAATGAAGTTCTGACGCAGCCTCACTGTGGAGGAGCATGAGGATGCTGCACAAAGTGGCTGAAACTAACACCACACCATTTTCCAAAAGAGCGTGTACTGCGGGGCCACCTCTCCCCTCTAATGAGCAGTCCATTCACAAGCACAGAGAGTACACTAGCCAGTCGTGGGGGGATGGCAGGATATTATTTAACCATAGTAAAAGCTTGGAAAATTTAACACAGTTTAACATAGTTCCAGCTTCAAAGATTTTTTAAAATTCCATGATGGACTTGGTGATGGTTGCAAATAATGAGACTGTGCAAATGCCATGGAACTATCCTTGGAAAAGTGGGTAGAATGGCTAACATAATGTTGTGGCTGTTTCACCAGAATAAACAAGAATGGGTCATGCACTCTGTCCCATACTGGAGTTCCAAGACAACACACCATTCATGTCTACAACTAGGTCCTCTGCCTGCTCTGCGTCACTCCTGGCAGAGGCTGTGGATGCAGGAGATTCCCTCTGACGCTCAGAGAACTTCCTCTGAGAAGTTTCAGCAAAAGTAGAAATAAAAGACAACATGAGAGAAGTCGACCAATGAGAAATACCTCGCGGGGCTCCCTGTGAGTCTGACCCTGTGAAGCCTCTTTGGGCCAAGGTTGAACTATGGTACAGAGAGAACTCACTGAGCCAAGAGAAGGAGAGAGTGGTGGGAATCAACAGGGAAGGGAACTTACCAGTTTCCTTCTGTGTAGGAAGCAGACCTGGGCCTGGATCCCGCTGTGTTCGTCCTCACAGAAGTCTTGGGGTGTATTGGGCACTTCGGAGAAGATTCCTGAACACCCACTGAGCAGCCTTTTCCCTCCTCCTTCCTTCTACTAAGTCAATTCGGTTTAAGGGTGTTTCTCCTGGACAGACTAAGCTGGGGGAAGGGCCCCTTTCTCAGCTCTGGTACACCGAGCTGGTGATAGTGGTAACATTCCTGTTGGCACAGACTGTGTGAGCTCAGGAAGAAAGAAGATCTGATGGAAAAAGAGATCCTTTCCTGGATGTCTGCTAGATTTGTGGAAAGATTAAATTTCCTGGTTTAAGAAGAATAAATATATATATATATATATATATATATACACATTTATCACAAGGAGAAGGAGCTCTCACTTTGCTTTTGGATATATGTTTAAGAGTATGACGCCTGAGGCTCCCTGTGGTGGTCTGCTTGGGACCATAATCATTGGAGCCGAGAGATGAATGAATGCTCTAAAGACAGTTCAGAGAGTCGAAGGAAAGTGGCTGACTTGAAGCCTCTGAATTAACCAATTCTCTCTATCTCTTCTTGCATAAGATACTTTTCAAAAAATTTTTACATTGGACTCCTTTTTACACCGTGTCTTCTGTGGATTGCAGGGGAAATTAGGCCCATGGGCCTCTGAATGGGAAGAGAGAAGTAGACCCTAAGTCAAGATCAAAATGTCAGAGGCAAGCTCAGAACATGCTACCTCGGGACTGAAATTCAAACTGTGGTTTGGAATTTTCAAGGCTAAAATGAAGAAGGTTTGGGCAGTGAAGGGACAAAGGGGGCCTTCCTGCACCGTGTGAGCTTCCCTGGCCTTCAGAACATGGCTCATCCAGTATTAGAGTCGCCCCTCGGCTGTGTCCCCTCTGGGGGAGGGAAGATAATGGTGTTTCCATGGTGACTCAGACCTTCCCCTCGAAACTCAAGAAACCGTCATTGTCCTTGCCAGCGACCTTCCCATGTCAAGGCTGTGTTTACTCAGCAGTGCTCAGAAAGTCTTGCTCTTTCTTTATGCTTCACTTGCCCCAGTGTTTCCCACCCCCTCCCCTCTCCCCCGAGCGGGCGGCATCACTCCTGCTCTCCCTGTGCCACCCACATGTTCCCAGGTGGGGTGATCTCCCTCACTAGTATTTTTACCACCCGTAGATTGGTGACTAAAACTGCCCTGTGCAAAAATACAACTCTCCATGCAGGGAGAGCAAGACGGAGGTCTCCACAGGGCAGCAAAAGGACTCAAGTAAACCTGGATTGCTTCCCAGCTAGGACATAAGGGTGACCTTGAGGAAGTCACCCCACCTCCTGGAAACTCAGATTAAACTAAACTAAAGTTTGGAAGTTGTGTCACCTACTCTACCTCCGCTGAGTGATGGTGGAATCCAACAGAAGACGCTCGCACCCAGACTCAGCCCTCAGGCTGGCCCAGGCTGGGCTTGGAGGGGTGGGGCACAAGCAGACACTTTTACTTAGGGCAGAAGGGAGGAAAGTCCAGAGAGCGCAAACTGTCTCTTGGGTCCAGAGAGGCCCAGACACCCATAGGGTGAGGAGGCCTGACAGTTTCTGCCTCTTGAGTGCACAGTGAAGTGCTCAAGCTTCCTGTCCACCTGGGGAGATGGGCGTTCCCATATGCATTTTGTAAGTGAAGAGAAAAAGCCACACAAGGAAATCAAAGGTACCACTGGAGAGTGATTTGGACCTCCCAGCTATTGGGTTGTGAAGACTAGCTTTCTTTCTTTCTTTTTTTTTTTTTCCCCAAGACTTAAAGGTGTCTTAAATCCTTTTTAGCTCCTTCAGAAGAAGGACAGGGAACAAAACTTGTAAAATAATCTTGTGGTATTAGCGGAATTTTTAGCCCTTGTCATTTAGCTGCATCCAAATCAGAGGGTCCTAGAGGGTAAAGAGAAACAGAACAGCAGGGACTGAAATGCAGTTCATATTCTATAAATGGCACCAGTCTCTCTTAATCACTTTCTTGGGGCTGAAATGCAATACCTGATTCCCAAACTTAGAGAGGGAGAGGTTAATTTGGGCTCAGTTTGTGGAGTGGGCCAGGTCCCCAGCAGGAGGTGGGGTAGAGGCCCTGGAGGAGTAGCACTGCTCACAGCATGGTGAACAGGAAACAGAGGGAGGAGGAAGGAGCTAAAGCCTTGCAGGCCACACCCCCAGTGGACATTCTGACCACACCTTACTTGCTAGCAGCAGGTCAGTTACAACCTTCGTGATCCAATCAGCTTCCAAAAGCCCTGCTCATGAGTGCCTGGGGCTCCAGAGGGACATCCAGGTCTGAACCATAACAATATGAATAGAAGAAACACATGTTATTGTCCCCACAGCTTTTGGACTATGTAGCACTCATCAAGTCACTGAAAAGATAAAGGTTTGGCTACAACAAGATGTGAATGCTGGCTTACGTCCGTCTCCCACCTCTCCTAGGAGGATAGGTCTAAAGTTGTGGATTTCTGGTGAGAGACCACTCTGAAGAGAAGACCAGGGCAGCTAGATAGTGCTGTGGTCGCTAGAGTGGAAACCTCGAGTCCTCCATCTCCCCACTTAGTAGGGAAGACTTCCTATACTGTAACTATCCTCACATGGACCCCCTAGAATACAGATTATTGTTATTAACTCTTTTACAGAAGAGGAAACTGAGGCAAGAGGAGCATAGTTAACTTGCCAGAGAATCAAGGCCGCTAAGGGACAATGTCCCCTTCTGACCAAGGAGAGGCTGCAGACCACCAGTGATGTCTTCTGGCCCAAGGAAAACAGAAAGCAAGCAGTGACACCCCGGGTTTCTAAGGAAACTCCAGCTCTGGAGAAGCCAGGTTGCTCTCCAAAAAGCTACCCTACCATGGTCCCTCTGAAGGACCAAACAGGACATACAGGGTGTCTCTTTTCTCTGAAACCCAAACACAGCCTATTTCATGACATTTAACCCTTTGAGTCTAAGCCAATCACCACAGCACAGAAAGTCTCAGGCAATGCTTTGGATCTTCAGTAATGCTCTGAGCAGACGTGGACATTTGTGATACCGACTTCCAGTGGGAACTAATACAGAGCTGGCTTTGACTGCATTCCAGATTTGAAAACATATCTGTTCCTTGAATCCTTCCCTCTGTATTATAACAGAACTAAAAATGGGAAATGGATCAATGTTGTCATAATAACCAAAGCAGAGAAAGGGATAAAGAGGAATCGAAAGGCCAGTTGACGCCATCTCCCCGTCAGTGTTCATGGTGAAGTTGACCAGATTGCGGTAGCGTAATTTTAGGAGTTTGCTGTTGGGGGTTTTGTCTCTGTGTGTTCAGGGTGTGCAGTTCCCAGAACAGCTGTGACTCGACTTCAGAAGTGTAGATATTTATATATTCCCACCATCCTCTCCATCACCATCAAATGTCAGTTCTCTTCCACGAAGGCTGAGGCCCATGTGATTTTCTGAGCTCAGAATTATTCATGCTTCCTGAGGCTCAAGCCAGGCTCTCGCCAGCCCAGCCCTCAAGCCCACGCGACCCCTGTCCCAGGGTGGAAGGAGCTGGGACCTATCAAGGTCTGTGCAGGCAGGTGTCTCTGAGAGGAGGGTGCCAAGCTACAAGCTCATGTATTTCTGAGTCTGACGGCTGCTCTGTCAAGACCCTTGATGCCTCATTTCCAAGGGAGAAAACTTGACATTTGGCTCATAGAATGCCAGGTGTGTTTTTCTCACATGTGCTGCCATATCCCTGATCTGTCCTTAGTTAGATCTCCTCAAAACAAGGAAAGAAAGACACAAACGAATAGGTCTTTCCTTTGCTGGCTTGCTGGGTGATGTTGTACTGAGTTATTTAACTGTGTGAGCCTTGATAAGTGTATGTAAACAATAGAAGCCCTACTATCTGCTGATTAGAGTTATTGTAAATTCAAAAAACAATATGATCATTGATATTATTGATACTATTTACCAAGTCCTTACAGCATAACAGGTCATAAACATTAGTTCCTTCCAAGTTATCGGGACTATAATGCCTTTTTAAAATGGATCTTTCCCGTCTGTTCACCAGCCTCATAGGCTTTACCTCTCAACTCTGAGGTGATGGCACTCAGGCTGAGCATGAGCTGGACCCCTGCACAAGCTCCCACTGGGGCCCCTCAGTGCCACTGCTCAGGTCTAGCATTTCTGACAATTTCCATGTGTTTCTAAAGCTCACAGCCGAAGACCATACTTACAAAGTCCCCATTCAGGGGATAAAACGTACAGAGTCTTCACTGGACACACAATGAGTGAGTGGCTATGGCGCGCCCAAACCATTCCAAATAAAGAAGGAAAAGCAGTGGACACGGTAAAGTGCCCTCTTTCCTGAAGCTTGTATTCCAATGGAGCAGTAGACAGCAAGCAAACTCCAAAACAGACAACATTTCCAATTATGGGAAGGACTTTAGTAGACCAAGTCAATGGGGGAGTGAGAAGGGAAGTCACTGGGAAAAGGTCTCGGATAGAGCTGTCAGGGAAAGTGCCGCTGAGGAGATGGTATCAACCACTGTGTCAGGAAGAAGAAGACCCGGGGGGCAACTGTCCCAGAGGGAAAAAACACCAAGTGCAAAGATCCTGGGAGGGCAATGACTTGAAGATCTTTAGGGACAACCACGTGGCCCTCAGGGAACAAAGAGAAAGAACAAGGAGTCGGTGTGGGGGATGCACAGGGCCTCACAGGCCTCCTACAGCAGGTGGCATCTTATCTGAAGGGAAGAAAAGCCCCTGGAGGGCTTCACACAGGCGAGGGATATGAGGGAGCACAGGTTCTGTCAGCCTCACTGGCAGGTGACAGATGCCCGCGACAGAGTCAGGAGGCTGTTGGCTCCTGCAGGTGCGGGACGGTGGAAGCTCGGTTGCAAGGGACAGCGCAGGTGGGAAGCCTGAAGTCAAGCTCACATGAGCCAGGTTGAGAATCCATTCTCTGCATTGCCCAAGACCACAAGGGATCCTGACAATTTTCAGATTTCAGAACATTTCCACATGCACAATGAGAGAGAATAAGGAAGAGACCCCAGTCTAGTGGGAAATTCACCCGAGTTTCATGAACACCTTCCTTTGGGGTTGCAAGTAATTTCATATGATATAGTTAGTGCACCTGTGTATTGACTGCAGCTGATACAGGAGGCCAGAGGAGAGATTTTCCCACCAGTGATGTTGGATCAGTACCCAGAACACTTTGGAATTTAGACCCTTGAGATGTTGGGTTCTTCAGTCAGGGATGTCCAACCTGATTTTAAAAGCAGTTCTGACAGGGATCCTTATTGAGCAGAGAGAAAGATGAAAGAAAAAAATCAAGATGAGACGGGGGGCCTTGGGGGCTGATTTGATGAATGAAGATCTCCCATCATAAAGTACTGCCACATGATAAGAAATATACAGGTGTTACTCACCTGTATATTTTGGAATTGGGATGTTTTCAGTTCAGAAATTCTAATGCCACCCAAAAAGATCATATAGCTTATCTACCGCACAACTCTAGGGGGTGCTGTTATATAAACTGGGCTGGAGATAATGCTAGAGACAGAGGCCCCTTGCCTTACAGAACTTGGTGCATATTATCCTTAGATTTTCCACTTTCAGTAACCAAATATAACTGCCCGCGACAAAGTTGAGTGTCTAGAATAAAAGACCCTGTGCCAGAGCAGAGCCTGTGCCATCATCCATTCGGGACCGTCTGCCAGTTCAGGGGCTACATTTGCAGTATGTAATGATACCAAGAGAGAGGCATCACCACACCAGCGGTCACTGTTACTTGTAGTCTTGTGCATGACATTTCTGTTCCTCGTTCCAGGGTGGTGGGCTGCTTGCACCCCATTATCACGGGGGTGGCATGGCAGTGCATGTGATTTGTGACCTCATCGAGGACAACCAGCCTGGATGCCCACCCCCTCCATGAGTGGGGCTGGCAAGCTCTACCCAGGCAGAGCTAGAGCCGTGTGCGTTCTGTGGGAGCAATCACGTCTGGACCCCAGTTCTCGCCAAATATCATCGAGGGAGAAACATGACTCATTGAAATTCAGTTGTATTTTTAAGGAGTTTACTGTCATTGTTTATAGCTTAGGAGATTGAGTTTGTGTGGTTCATGCACCAGAATTAGGAAAAAAGCAAACTTTGTCACCATCAGCGTCCTCAGCCCACTTCCTGCGCCTGATTTGTGGATTCACTCTTGGGTGTGCAAGGTCCTCCTGGGTGTCTCCATCTGCTCTGCACTCCTCTCCTTCATGGACTCACCCAGCTGTTCATGTTTCAGACCCAAACTTCATAGACCAGCAGCTTCTCACCCATCTTAAAGCATCAGTAGGTCTCACTGTACCTCCTTCACGGTGCACTCCAGGTATCGCTCGACTGTCTAACAGCCAAGTTTATGAAGTATTTGGCATTTGTCAGGCAATGTGCCAAGTGCTTTTGGGAAGTTATCTCATTCAGTTCTCCCAGCAACCTTATGGCTTTAGGACCATTATTATCTGCAGGTGCAAATGAAGAGCTCATAAAGAGATGAAAGTATGCCTATGATTGTCTAGGAAGCTTACAGCAGAGTGGAATATAAATCAGAACCTCTGTAATTCCCCACTCAGGCTCATGAGCACAGAAGAGACCTGCTACTGATGGAGCACCAGCCTGTGTCATGCCCTCTAGAGCTGCCGTCTCATTCGATTTTCACAGCAAACTCTCTGAGATAGATGTCACCATCCCCTGGTAAGAACCAAGGTTCTTAGAAAAGCTAAGAATTACATGAGTATAAAAGCGACCGAGTGAGGATGCAACACAGGATTTCCTGAATTCCAGTGCCCACATAACTCAAAACAGGCTGATTTCATGGTTGCACCAAAGCTAGGATCTCCAAGGGCTTCTGGGAGGTTGGGTAGAATTCAGCCATGTGGACAGAGAGAAGCTGTGAGTTGTAACAAGCAGTAGATATTGGCACTAGAACAGCTAGATGTACACGCTGGATCCACCATGGGCTCTTCACATTAAAGAAAAAGCTGTCCATGTGTTCTACCCGGCTCGCATCTCCTCCCTTCACTCTTCCTTTGAGACTTCGCTCACTCTCCACTGCACAGTGGCTGGCTGATCTTTCTCCTCCTGCCGCCCTGCTTTCTTGTCTGTCCCCCTCCCAATTTTTTCCTGGTCTCCAGGTTGACCAGCTCTTTTTAGTTGAGCCTTCTTGCCTTGGCTCATTACTCTGCCAGTAACTTCCTCATTTTCCATGACAATACTCAGCTCAAATGTCACTTCTTCAGAGAGACTGTTCCCCCTGCAGGCCATTAAGATATGTCTTTCTGGCAGTCTACTTGAAGGTTTCTTGTGGGGCTCCACCTTGAAAGACGCAGTCATCCTTGTGCTTGTTGGCAACTAAAGAGAGAAAAAAGAAAGTCAGGCCCAGTGTTGGCGGAAGACCTTTTCCCAAAAGCACTCATCCACAGGCACGTTGGTCTTACCCAAGTACCGAGTCAGCAGAATCTTCACACGTTCTCAAAGCAGCTTCTTAACATGCAAAGGTTGAGAAACTAAAAACAATTACGAAGGAAAAAAAAAAAAGAATAAACCAAGTTATAAACTTCGTTAGAGAAATGATTGTAAGAGTTCAGGCTATAAAATCTTCACCTTACTTAATGAGAAAGACAAAAGAGCTGCTGTCCTTAACTTACACCTACTTGTCTTGCTGACCCAAAAAACATAGCCAAAATTCCAAGGGTTTGGAAGAGCCGCCAGTACCCCAGAAGGAGGTAGAGAGCATTTCCTGCCTGCAGCTCAGACTGCCGACACTTGAACATTCTCCTTCCCTCATTTTTAGGTGATGGGAAAAATATACCAGCTCTATGATGCTACAGGGACCTAACTAAAGAAAAGCTACTTATTAAGGAAAAAAAAAAAAAAAAAGAGGCTTAAGAAGCACACTGCTTTGACGATTTCAGTGCAAGCCTAGACGGCCCCTTGGCTTTGGTTTTCACGCCCACAGTGGGTGGCATGGAGAAGGGCCTGTCTGAGTGGGCTGTTGTGTTGTGAGCCAAGAAGCCAAGAGCTCAGCAGCTCCACAGGTCCTTAACAGACCACGTCTAGGGACCCAAGGACCCTCCCCCTAGATGTCCCTCCCTCCTGCAGGTTCCACCAACTACCTGTACCACAGCTTTAGCGCTCACACCTATGGAAATAGTCCGTGCTTGAAGCTTACCAAGGAGGTAGATTTTGTTCTTTTCCCCTCCCTACATTAAAAGGGCACCTTCAGTGTCTCACTGTATTATCTCTCCTATGAAATTAGATGCATCAAACCTCTTTCATTTATAAATGACCCCCCAAAAAACTTAAAAAGAAGCATTTATAGTATTTATTCAGTGGTTTATACATGTTTTGGCTCCAGAGTAGCCTTATATTTTAAAGAATTACTAGTGACACCTACACAGCCTTTTTTAAATGAACTCTCTTAATATTTATTGGACTAGATATTAGTAGAGAATTATTATACAATATTCATGTATCTACTTTTAAATAACAATTAAAAATCAATTATAAGTTTATATAATAAAATATTTTTACTTTAAAAATATATGCTTCAAATAGGCAAAAAAATGCTGTGAATCTACAAGTTAGCAAACTTCTTTAATGTCTGGCTTACTAGAAGGTAGCTGGATTCTCACATCTGCCTCTCAAGCCCACCCATGCACTATGATGCACAATTTAGCCTCTGAAATTTTACTACCCCATCCTGAGGGATTGACTGTGAAGGACAATCACTATCTTATTTGGTACAAATAGTTTTACTTACACACACTGCATTCTTAGTGGTTCTAGAGCAGATCTGGGTGCAGATGAGTTGAAAGAGACCAAGAGTTATCATCCAGTATCTGTCTCTATCCTCAGTTCTGCTTCCCTCTCAAGCAGGTTCTTGCTCATTAGCAACAAAGATGGGCACCAGCAGCTGCTGTATTTTATTTGAAGACACTGACAAACCCAGGGCAAGTGTCACATGGCTTCCTAGGAGTGCTATCAAAACTTCTAAGTCTGACTCTCCTTGGGCCAGCGTGGGTCGTGTGCCCATCTCCCAAACACTGTGTCACAATGGAGCAGAAGTAAGATCAGAGGAGACCAAAGCAGGGCTGCTTGTTCCCTGTGAAGCTGAGAGAATAAGTTCAGTGCCTCTGGATGAGGTCCGTGCTCAGAGAGAAGACTCCCTGCAAGAAAATAGAATTGTTGCCATAAAGGAGATGAAGTAAGGAGTGCGATCTCACAAGTGCTTGTTTCTAAGAGGCTCAATTGCTTCAGTGAGACAGAAGCGTGTTCCTCCTTCCTCCCCTCCCGTTCTCATACTTTCAACCCATCCTGACTTGCATTGTGCAATGCCCTGTGCCTGACACCAGTAATAATCATAAAAATTATAATATAGCTAATCCTCACGTAGTCCTTCCTGTGTGCTAGCTACTCCTGGAGGAAACCTGCAAGTACTAAATCATTTCATCCAACCTCTACTTTTATCCCTAAATTCACAAAAGTAAATGAGACTGTGCCTCTCCTTTTGGGCACAGGGTATACGTAATGATTGACATCTAAAATATCCCCCAAAAGTCTCATATTTGGAGAAGGTGAGGCTCACAAAAGAAAGCAGGTCAGTGGTGGTGTGACTCAGGAGGGTGTATTCTCATCAGTGACTCTCTTCTCTCTGCTTCTGGTCTACCATAAGTTGAACAGCTTTCCTCCGCTATGCCCTCTCACTGTCCCACTTCTGCCATACAGCCTGCCAGCCATGCACTGAACCCATGTCACAAATCCCTCAGGTCGTACGTGTTGGTTATTTTGTTCTAGTAATGGGAAAGTGGCGAAATACAGGTATTGGTAACTAGAGGTGGGTTAATTGCTATGACCCTGCCTGACCACACTGTGGTTTAGAAGGCTTTAGAATTTGCTTTGAGGAAGAGTTGGGACAGGTTTGAAGATGCCAGCTGGAGAAGCCTTAGGCAATTGTGAGCGGCACTTGATATCCAACACTGGTCAGAGCTCTGAAGATCAGAATGCTAATGGGACTATCGACAGTAAAGGCTGGGGTCAAGATGTTTCATTTTGGAACAAGAACTCCACTGACCATTGGACTAGAAGCCATGTATGTTTGTTACACTTTGGGAGAAAGTCTATCTATATTTTGGCCATATCCTGAGATTTTGTGGGAGAACAAGATTAAGGGCAGTGGACTCATAAATATGGTAGAATAAACGTCAAGGCAGTGGCTGCAACATGGCTTCTGTGGGCTGTGTTTAGCCAGATCGACAGTATGAATAAGGAACAAATGGTGGAGCTGAATGTTTTTCAGAGTTTATAGTTTCATCAGAGAGGGTGTACCTTCCACAGCCTGGCTGTGGAAAGGGTTTGCATTGCTAAGAAGTCAAATACATGCATAGGGATAGGATAGGATATCCTATAAGGACACTTGAGAGTGTCTAGGAAATCAACAACAGCCCACCCATTTCAAGCTCCAGGGGACAAAATTGTAAATGCTTTGAGGAGAGTCTGGGATCGATTAACTTAAGAAGAGTTGCCTAGAGAAATATTTTCCCGGGACTATTTCACAGTGCTCAACCTGCCAGACACTCCAAAGCTACTACAGTCATACACAGTAGAGCCTGGCTGTGAATCCAGGTGTCAGCAGACTTTGGCATCACCCACACAGTGCTAGTTTTACAGGAACGCAGAATGCAAGAGCTGCGAGTTTGGGGAGATTTCTGCCTAGATTTCAGAAGAGCTGGAAGGTCAGACGGTGTGAGCCTGAGAGTGTGAAGCTGTGAGAGTGAAGCCAAAGCTGAGCGGAGAACCGAGGAAGGTGAGGATGCCAAGAACACAGCCTGACTGCTGGGCAGAGCCACAGAAAGTAAGCGAAGCCAACCTAAGAGCGAGCTCATGTGGCCGTGTCATGGGGTGGGCCTTCCACACCTTTGGGACTCACATCTTACCACAGCCTATCTTTGGTGCTGGACATGCAGCTAAACAAATTACCATTGGCCCTGCTGTGTTTCAGTCTTGCTTGATCCTATTTCTACCTATTTCTGTTTCTTTTGGAATAGACATATTTACCCTGTGCCATTGTACGTCAACAATGTTTCTTTTTTTTTGATTTTTACAAGTCCTCATAGCTAAGAGTTTGGCTTGAGTATCAGAGCAGACTTTGGATTTGGACTTTTCATTGATGCTGGAACTGTTAAGACTTTGGCAGCTCATAAGGATGGACTAGATGCATTTTGCAGAGTGAACATAAGCTCTTTTGTAGGCCAGGGTTGGAAAGTCATGGATTAGATATAAAATGTCCCTCAACATTTCATATATTGAAAGCAGGACCTGGTCAGAAGGCGCAGGTGACTGAGGGCATGACCGTGAAAAGTGTATTCCTATCCCCTGCTCCTTCCTTCTCTTTCTGCTTCCTGGCTACCCTCGGGTGAGTAGCTTCCCTGTGCCATGCCTTCTCACCATGCCGTTGCTGCCTTGAAGCTAATCAGGCCCCTAATGATCACAGACCTGTCGCCAGGGTGGAGAGCTATCACTGTGTTAGAGACCCTAACACTAGAATCTGCTTAATACCTTTCACAGATTCTAGAATTATCCTACAGTTTTCTGGTTTGAATTTAGTTGTACATGAAGTCTTTGCAAAGAAAGAGAATGTTCTTGCTCTTGTCACCTCAGTGTTCCAAGGCGAATAGTAATTATATTTGTTTTTGTGAATGGTAAACTGACATTGATAATTTATTTGATAATAGTAATAGGATTAGTTAGTATAAATCTGTCTATGAGAGTATAGGACTTCTCTATGGGTAATGACAAGTCAAGTTTTGGAAACTCATCCTTGAAGGTTAGACCATAGACCACCTAATTTCCACACAGAAGTCAGAAGGCAGATGTTACTGACTGATTTTTCATTAGACTTACATGAAAGGTTTACTTCCTCCTCCTGCACTGCAGAAATTATCAGAGAAGACTATTTTAAACCGAAGTATACATAGTAGTAGTTTAAAAGTAAGAAATGAGTACTGGGACACTGAATATATCCCTTAATGAGTCCCGTGGTTATATTTAAATAAAAAGCCCTACTTACCTTAAAAATATTGTTTTCATCATCAAGGGAAAGTGTTCCCTGCAGTGTTTGAAGCTGCTCCGGGGTGAAAGGGAAAATATGAGAATTTAAATGTGGAAATGAATGTAGAAGACGCATCATAGTCTTCACAGACCCAGCAGCAGATACTAAAAGAGATCTTTACTTTATTAAAATATTAAACGACTTTCAATTGAGGAAGGGGGACCTAGGCTGAGCTTCAGTGGGTATTGTTCAGTCTTTGTAACACCAGATTCTATCTTTTTTCAAATGTAAATGGAGGGTATCTTTTGTCATCAACAAAAGTTAGCAGGAACAATGGAGAATGGAAGAAATGTCATAAAAGCAAATGGGAGAAAGCAGAGGTGGATAACGGGGCTGCAACATCCTTGAAAACACGCCAAAAATCTTTATCTAAGGAGAGAGCAACAGTGACATTGGAGAACAAGAAATCTCTTAGCCCAGAAAGGGAGACTTCTCATTTTCCTGCAGGGCCGGCACTGGGCCAGAGGAGCCGCCCAGGAAAATGGAGAATCTTGTTCACTTAGAAAGAGGCCCAGGTGAAAACAGAGAGAGTATAAGGCAGAAGAAAGAGAACAATTACCCGCTGTTGTGCAAACTTCCTGAGGGGGTGCAGTGCAGGATTCAGGCTGGGGCCCTGCAGGCGCCTGCAGAACAAAAGAAACCATCACCTGTGTGCTTACTCTACGGCAAAAAGGAGTCAGGCCTCTTAACATACTGTGCAGCCCTAGGGTACAGCCCAGGTCTGACCCAGAAGGAGCGTGCCACTCATGCTCACGAGACCATCTTGCACGCACCTGCCCTTTAACCTGGTGTGAGCAATGGAGAGATGCAGTAAGGATGGGGCTGCAGCATTATCAGATCCAGACTACTGCCTCCAGGCTAGCAACAGGGGCCAAGAAGTGCTTAAGCAAATGGGTTTGGAAGGCAGGAAGCACTGAGTTAGGATGGCAATCCTACCACTTTCCAGTTACGATCTTATACCAGTTACTTGACTTTTTGGTGCCCTTTACCTCAACTATTAAATTTAAAAAATCTTTTCCATCGGGATGTTATAAAAATTAATCAGATAACTGATAAACATCGTGGCCAGCCGATGAAGTGACTGTAGGATGGAAGCACATGGGAGCAGTGATCTGCTGACTTCCTCACTCCAGCTCCATCTCTCACCTCAACTCATCTCCTCCCTTGAACTCCAAGACCTTCCTTCAGCCTGGACCCAGGTGGGAATCATCCTTGGTCTTGAAAAATGGTGAGTGTGGAGCCAGGGGAGAGAAGTAGGAAAGGGTTTGACTGCTAATTCTGGAGAACTGTGATCTATGTATGACAGAGAAAGGATTTGTAAGAAGAAATTATCAAGTATTTTCTTTCTCTCCACTAATGTAAGAGTCCAGGGCCAAGAAGAGAAGATGAAGAGGATGATGGAGTTAGATTAGAATGGAAGAAATGGCTGATGTTGGCCAAACAAGAAACCATCACTCTTCATCCAAAGGCACCACCCACAGAGATCTGCACAATACCCCTGCATTCCACCTGCCATCCCCAAGACTTCTGTGTGCCTGGGATGAGCAGATGCGCTGTTTTCTGACCACTGAGTGACCGTCATCACCCCCCAGGGGCCAGATAAGGCTGGAAGCTTCTGGACAGCTGTGGGCAGCAGAGGAATTGGATCTGAGTCCCACACGACAGTCATCTCTGCACTGTGCTGGGTCCAGGCCACAAAGTGGCCAAGGCGGTCACAGATGGGGCCAACTCAGAGTCTGATGGAAAAATGCAGATGAGATGCATTCACACTGCAAGCCAAGGGGAGTGGAAACAGTGCAGGAAATGATTTATTTTTAAGATACAGAGTTGGCAAGATTCATGGCTGGACAGAAATGAGGTGGGTGAGAAAGAAGAGTCAAAATGACATCAAGATTTTATGTAAAGTGGAGAAGTAGAATTATTATGTATGTAGTGAGACCTTCCTTCAAGGCAGGATGGAATCTCCAACTTAGGTTGAACACATGCGATGCTTCATAGACACTGGAGCCCATCGAGTACGCAGACAGACATGCACATCTGGTATTGGGGGAAGACCTGACACAGAAGCATAAAGCTTGTCAGCACTGTGGACACAGTATTTAAATCGCCAGACTTAATAATTCAACTGGGAAATGACCATTGAAAAATACCAAGAACTTAAGTGGACAAAGAGTCACCATGACTTAAGAATTCTGGGGATTGAGAAATAGCAAACAAAAGCTGAGGAGTGGTAAGGAAGCGAAAGCCAATAATGAGAATAATTAGTTTTGCTTGAAAATGACTAAATGAATGAATGGAATTATTATCACTAGAGAACAAAACCTTGGTAGGGGCTGAGAATTTAGCTCAATGGTTCTGGCGTCAGCCTGGCAAACACAAGGTCCTGAGTTCAATCCTCAGTACCACGTATCACAATGCCGGGCATGGTGGTTCACGCCTATTATCCTAGCACTCAGGAGAGAGAGGCAGAAGGATTGGTTTGAGTTCAAGGCTGATCTGGGTTGTATAGGGAGTTCAGGGCCAACCTGAACTGCAAAGCTAGACCTTGTCTCAAAAAAAAGTCTTGATAATTCTTCTGTTCCTAACATATAATCTTAAAGGAACTAATAAAATTAGGTAGCAAATTGCCCTTGGTATAATGCACTTAAAGTAGCTACCCACAAACCTTAGAGTTCCTTTTTGGAGCCTCAGTGGCCCAGTAAGGAGTCGAGCAGAACCCATCGGAGCAGCACTGGGGACAGATGGAGAGGATTTCCGTTCCACCTCTAGAGTGACTACAAGACTGGACCAAGTGACTTGGCTTTCTCTGCGTCCACTTCAGCCTCGGTTAAGGAGAGTAACAATAGTATTCAACCAATGGGACTGTGGAGAGAATTGAAGGCTACGACACACTGAGCTCTTGTCATCATTATTACATGGTAGACATCAGGTGATCGACAACTGACCCAAAGTTACTTCGAGCCCACAATTCCCTCACAAGAAAGAATGAGCTACAAAACAAAGTTATTTGGGGCCCTTTAGAGAAATGTGTGTTTATTTTATTTCTTAACAAATGTGGCAATGAAGGCCCATTTGTGGGTGCAGCATTACTCTTCGCGGTGTGTGTGTAAATACACATCACCTTTTCAGTCTTTCATGGGTTCTAATAAAGTCCTGGTTAAGCTGAAACGCCTCATTCTAGACAATAGTCTTCCACGCTTTGTTATCACATTAAGGATTCCGTGTTTTTCAGAAAACTGATCTAACAGGCCTTAGGTATTTAACTGCACAAGAGAAGGAAAGGGGAATGGATTCTTTCTCCATAGCAAGGAGGAGTAGAAGGGAAAGCGATCGGTGCAGAATTTTAGTTTCTGCATTTTTCCACTCACTCTCATTGGGGACTTAAGTTTTGCTTCTCTTCTTTGAATGGACTTTCCTTGAAAAGACATTGCCAACTCCTTGTCCTCCTTCTCTTTGTCGCTCAGTGACGACAGTTAATGCTGATCTTATTTTTCTTTCACAGGTGGACGGCACACAAAGAAAATTCAACATGCAGCTGATCTCCTCAAACAGATCAATCAGAATATGATGATTTCCTTTAGAAATGGTTCTTTCTCTTTCAGAAGGAAGTCCGGTAGGATTTCTCTAAACAGAGCTCCTCTGTAGAACACTGAGGGTACAATATGTTATTGGACCCTTGATTCAGCATCTACTGAATATTCAAGGAATGTCTACTTTTACTGATGATTAGGGTCTTCCTGTACCAAAGGTATTTGTGTCTGTATCCATCCCTCCACTACCTGTAGGGTGGCAAATGGACTTTATTGCTTACTCTGACTCAGACAAAGACTTTGAGACTTAGTCCAGGTTCACACGAAATGAGCAACAAGATCGACTGGAAAGGCCCAGTGTGGGGCCAGCAGGGACGGGTCTGCACCTTCACAACTGCGCTGCCTGTAGTGTCCTCAGGGAAACAGCACTCCCTGAGGTGCTCAGCACTCCCTGAGCACTCCCAGCACATGGTGTCTCCATGTCAGTCAGAGAGCATAGCTCAATGTGTGGCACAGGGAAACAAGTGCAAATGCATTGAGTTTAAGTAAACAGAAGGATAGAGACTTTCACAACTATTCGCAATGAAACAAAGTGGCTTCTGTAGGCATATCTGATGCTTCTATCACTCAACTAACACATTACTGAGCATCTGGTGGGAAGAAGCCCCTCCATCCAAGGACTGTCCAGTTCTCTCCCTTCCTCCTTGAAGGACTGAAGTGTCTGCACCCTGCACAGCCCTCCTTCCCCCACGAACCTGGGACAGGGAGGTGCAGTTTCCCTTGGCTATCGTGTGGTCCACATGCCTCTACACCGCCTGCAGATCCTTACCTGGTGCAGTTTGTATCCGGATGTCCCCACACTTATGCATGGTCATAAGTGGCCTGTGCACAGGTGGCTGAGTTAGACTATGTGGCGCTGGGACTCAGGGTGTGTGATCACTGAACCAGGACATGGACTGGTTTGGCACCAGCCTAATCCTGAGAGTCCAGATAAGACACAATAAGCAGAGAGACAGTGGTAAGGCTCCCTTTTGGTGCCACCTGGACTCTGAACGATGGACTCTGGACTCTGCGATGCCCCTCTGCCGTGTTCCACCCTGCCTTGGAGCCTGCTGGTCATGGACCAAAACCATTTCACACTGTGAGCTAAATAAACCCTTTCCTCTTAACTGTAGGTGTTGAGTATTTTGTCTCAGCAACAAGAGAGAAGTGACTAAGCCACTCCCATGGTTCATGGTCAGCCATAGACATTTCTGTTCAACTACAGGCTCTTTCCGTTAGAGTCACAACTGCAGGCAAATAAAACATCGGTGAACTTAAGGTTATAAAGACACTTTGATCTTCTCACAGAAAGTCCTTGTCTTGAGCAATGTAGCAGAGCAATGCATAAATCTCTGGAGCTCAGTCAGTAACCACACGAGCAGCTCACACGTAGTGCATTGCATGCTCTGCATAGTAAATGAAATATTTTCTCAGTTTTCCCCAAATACTGGGTCATGTTACCGTGTGACATGGAAGCAGACTCTTGTGCATCTCTAAGTCCTCTAAAATTCCAAGTGAAATTTAGGAAGTAGGCACATTTTTCTGAGAAGGAATTTTGGAAAAAGTAAAAAAACAATGTGGACGGCCTCCTAGAAAGCCTTTACTTTCTGCTTCGTGGGCACCACCCCTTCCTCTCTTCCAGGCTCCCACTCCATTCTTCTTAACTCTAGATTCAATTTATAAAAGTGTTAGTTGCTTTTCCCAAGATGTATACTACCCATGTGAAGGAGGAGCAAGGTAAGAGGGTCACATCCTGCACAGCAATCTTTTCATCACTCGCACTTAGGCAAAGGAAGTAAACACTGGGCGATGAAAGGCCTGAACCATCTATTTATAACTGTGCAGTCATTGAGCTGTTAAGCAGGATTATTATAGGCCTCAAGTTTGGGTTTGATTCAGTGTCATTGTGTTCACAACTTGACTTTTTAAGAGCTACAGATGAAGGAAGGAACTCATTCTAGTTCTGAGTTTAAATATCACAATAGATGGCAATTAACACAGACATCAAAGGCGGGGGGAAAATTTCATCATTAAGAGGATAAGGATGTTATTATTATAACCAGAGAAAGATGATGAGATACAGAGCTATTAGAGCTGCTTCTAATAAAATAAAGTCTCGTCAAATGGGTTAAATTACCTCCTTAATATTAAACAAATGATTTTACAGAGAGTTCTTGCAGGAATTGAATAAGAGGGCAAGTTACGTTCCAGTGCCTCCTCTGTTATCTCATTCTAGGCAGAACGAAACAAGTCCACGTCCCCATGGTTGACCAGTGAGATTGTGGGTGCTTCCATCGCTCTGTTAGGTGGAGATGTGTAACAGGTCCCACTGGGGATGGCTGGACTCTACGCCAAGATAGGTGGCCATAACCAAGTCCTGCACCTGTAGGAAGGGAAGTTCCTATTCTGACCTCATTTCTGTCTCCTCCCAGAATTGCAGGGATTGATCATTCACTTCATATCATTCAAAGTGACTGTCATAGATCTGGAGGGAAAAATCGTAAGGTTCTAAGAGTTCCTACAGAGTATGCTGGACCAGCCTTCCTCCGGCAAGTATCTGAAATCAAAACAATGATTAAACCTCAGCAAAGGTACACAGCCATTTAAAAGAAAGGACACAAAGGCTCACAAATGAGGTGACATCTCTCTTTAACAGTGAAGGGCAGCCATTCAGAATATTTCACCTCAGTTCAAGACATCAACCCTGCACTGGCAGAGTAGAAAGTGCAGAAATGTTGATCAGTTTCCTACACTCATGTTCAGAGAGCCCTTCCTAGGAAGGGACAGAAGCAACTTTCATCTCAAAGAAGGAAACCAAGGCTTAGAAAATATTATACAATAAAGAAATGAGCTGGAAACCACTCTTTGTTTTCTCTTTTGTGTTCTTGGCCCACAAGTTCTTCAGTTCAACTTACTGCATCAACTACTCATTAGCTCCTGTTGTGGGTCAGACATCCCCTGGAGTCCTGAGAATCCACAGAGGTGGAGGCCTGGCATCTGCTAAGGGCCATTCCTGGGGCTGCAGGGACTGTTGGGCGTGCCATCATTTTGTCTGAGGCAGTCTGTGTGTCGGGCTGCTTTCTATCCCTGCCACAAGTCCCTGAGATCTCTCACAAGGACAAAGGTTTATCATGGCTCAGGGCTTCAGACGGTCCAGTCCATAGAGCCTGTGGTTGCACATCATGCCAGGGGCATGTGGCAAAGCAAAGCTGTTCGATTCTTGACAGGAAAGTAGAAGAGAGAAGAAGAGACTGGGGTCCAACAATCCTCTGACAGCTATGTTCCCAGTGACCCAAGACCTCCTGCCAGACCCTACAACTAAAGGTTCCATCGCTCTCAAATCACCACATTGAGGTATGAGACTTGGACTGATGGCTCTGAGGAGAGCCCAGGTTCACACAGTGGCAGTGTGCTGTGAGCCAAAGTGAGGACCAAACCCAGGACCATGGAATATGCCAGACGGAAGGCATCCTTTCTTTGAAGGAATCTGGAGGAGACCCTGGGGGGAGGTCGCTCCCTGAGCTTCCAAACTCTCACTGTCGCTTTATGTTTGGACACTCACTTTGATCGAGGTCCTTGCACTGCCTAGATCAGACCTACACCTTCATTCTGATTTTCCCTCAAATCTACTCTTTTGAGTTTTGTTGAGTCTCAGCCTGGGAACACAGACCAAGGGTATATACGACTGTCTGTAAGAAAACACAGTTAACTTTGGCAAATATTTACTTGAAAAGAGAAATCACACCAAACAGCTAGGTCTTGGACACAAGGCCCTTTTCTTCTGAGCCTCTTTGTCAGTTTGCCAAAAATGCACTCCCGTCCGGATCCACATTGCTGTTTTCTATCTAGAGCCACTTACAGCCCAAGCTTATTCGAAAATTCATTAAATCCTATGTACTTTCCACTTCTATATGCTGTCTCCAGTTTGCAATGTCTTTGCACGGTTGCTCTTGCCAAATGTAACTGGAAATGTAAAGAAATCTGAGTCCTCAAACCGAAATGCCACAACTTCAAGAAGCCAACAGAGAGATGTTGGCCCGCCTCAGTCCAAGAGCTGTGTGTTTGGAAGGAGAACTTCATCCAGTGCCCTGGCAGCCACAGGCAAGATCTCTGGTTCTTTTCTGCAGCCAGCAGTAGAAGCAACGGTATTGAAAAACTGGCAGCACTGATCTCCCGGGGGCTGCACTGCCGATACTGCAGTACCTGAGGAGCAGAGGGGACCCTCACAAAACCCCACTCAGCAGGTGTGGTGATCTCTTTTGCACTGACAAAGAAAATGTGATTCAATAGGCAGCTAACTTGTCCCGAATAAAACAAGCGAGTTGTCAGTAGCAGAGTTTACTAGAATCCAAATCTCAGTGCCGAGCCCCATCCATCGCTTCCTAACTCCACTTGCCATGCTCACCGGCCACAGAACAAGACCTGGTGAAAATGCACCTGTATGGAACTGACGTACCCATAGCAGCTGGTCAGCCAGTTTGAAACTGTTTAGCACATCATCGTGAGGAGGTACTCCAGAGCATCTACAGCTGTATCTGATCTGCTTTCCTGGGCTGAAATCAGGCTGTTCTGGCAGTTGTTTTGCTCAAGATGCCACTGAGTGGTCTGGCCTGGAGGCTGCAGACAGCTTTACTCATGGGCCAGACCTCAGCAGGATGAAGCTCACGGCTGGCCCCACTGGTTTCGCTCCCTCTGTGTGTGGCTTCCTGGCCTCACCACTGTGTGTCTGAGAGGTCGCTGGACTTCTCATATGCTGGCCCAGCACTCTGAGAACAAGTCAGTGTTCAGTGAGGAAAGGACAAGAAACTAAGGGTCTCTCAAAGCCGGGGACCCAGAAACTGGCCCAGTGAAGCATGTACTGTGCTTCGTTTGTGAATGTACTCACTGAGCCACTTGGATTTGAAAGAGACTGAGAATCTGACCTCTTGATGAAAGAATCACTGTCAACTCAAACCTACCCCAATACCACCCTGCCAGGGGAAGTCCCACAGAGATAGGAAGGTGCCTGACGTGGCAGTTTGACATCCGCGTGAATCGGCTAGAGCTGCCAGAATGAAGACCATCTTCAACAACAGAGATGTGTGTTCCCAAGGACAGAGGAGCTGGCAGGTGGCACCCTCGAGGGCTCTCTCCATGCCTTGCCCACATCCTCAGTGGCTGCCACATCCTGGAAATCTCTCTTTGCTTACGAGGAGCCCCTCACCATTGTATTAACATCTTTATATTAAACGAATCACCCCTTTAGTGACCTGGCTCTAAACACGGTTACACTGTGAGGTGATGGAGACTGAGAGGTAAACACATCAGGCTTAACGGGACACAAATCAGCCCATGATAAACATTAGACCTAATGTCCTTATGGAAGTAGAGAAACTAAGGCCCAGAGACAGGAAACAGCTGGCCAAGGTCAGAGCATCCAACCCGTGACAAATCAGGATGACTCTTTCCGGTGAGGGCTCCTCCATGCGCATCAGATCTTGGTTGTGTGGTGCTGTCCTCCTCTTGCAAGAGGCGGAGGGCTAAAGGTTGCCCTTTTCCTTTTGAAATCTCAGTCTTCACAGCAGTCTTTACTATAGGTCACTGGGTTCCTCGGCCTCTCAGCAAAGCCGGCTCTCTGCCTGCTTCTTCCTTTTCCCATTTTTTGGCTGACATTTCTAGAGTTCAGGTCAGTATTTAGATTCTGAATCACAGTAATATTGAGGAATATGATGTCCTTGTTTCTGCCTTAACATAGATCTGTCAAGACTTCGGGAACATCTCCACAGTAATTTGCAAACTCAGACCCATTCTGGGACTCTGAGTCATCGCATTAGTGCCCCCTAATTTGCAGTGTATACCCCATCTTTGATTTGCAGCTCTTGAGTTTCAAGAATAACCTACATCTTTGAAAGGAACTGGCTTAGGCTCTGTCTCTGGCCTTTTCTTGGGGAGGGGGGAGGGGAGATTCCTGAAGAGGTTTGAGCCTGCTGGAGCACTGTTGCTCCTCCAGTCTCTCCTTGGACTCCAATTTATGTCTCCATGTTGTCTGAGGTTGGAAAACAAGTCTTCTGAGAGGTAAAAGAAAGAGCTTGATTCCAGTTCATCTAATAAGATTATATTAAGCTTCCATTATGGACCAGTCATAGTGTTGTGGGGTGAAGAGGGAACAGTGTAGTTCAGTGAGACCTGCACGTCTCAGTATCAAACACAAAATAAACTACAATAAAAAACAAAAATACACACATAATAAAGGAGGGAGGCGGTAAGAAAGGACTAATCTAGGGTTTAAAAGCGTAGACTGTGGAGTCTGAAAATCCTGAGTTATGGTTACTACTGTGTCACTCACGCACTGTGTGATTGGGGAGAGTTAACTTCCCTATGCCTCACATACAACAATCTCAGGATTATGAGGACAGAGCAGAAGGATTAGGTAATGTGCTTACTGCGGAGTGTGTAGCCATCACAGCATTTTCCTGAGGGTTGTCCATTAACCCTGTCTCCAGCACTGCTGAAAGAGGCAGGTAAACTAGTCTTCCAACCTCTCACTCCCTCACCTATGCCATAAATCTGTTCCCCCCACTCTCATCTACTCACTAGACTCCTTCAAATACATACTTGATTTTCCAGCGCCCCTCCCCCTCCTCCTGTCGATCACCTAGGCCTTTTGATTGGCCTTCATGTTCACCTCGCCTCCACTCCTTTTCCTGAGCCTCCCCCATCTCTCACTGACACTGCAGTGGATTCCTGCCTACACCCCAAAACTAGACTTCCGATCCAGGCTTCATCGGGAACCACTTAACTCAGGGCTGACTGCAACCCTGGCTGAACCTCAACTTCCACGCCATCCAAAGACAACCTCACTCTTTTCTGAGCCACAGCTGAGCTCAGGTCCTTCAGAATTTCCAAGCCACAGAAAACCTGGGTCGAATGGCTGTGGAGGTGCTAAGTTTGGAGTGATCTGTTACGCAGTGGTTCTTAACTGAGAGACCACCTAGAGAGCTTCCCGAGTGAGTTCTTCCTCCTGGAACAGTCCCTGCTCCTGTCCTCAGGCCAACCCTTGTGCCAAAGCAGAGGAGGGCATGGTGGGGGGAGCTGCCTGGTCCTCCGAGGCTGCCTGAGTCATGCACCATTCAGTGGCACAGACAAGTGGGAGCAGAGTCCCCAAGCTAGTCTCACGGGAAGATCCAGAGCTGACAATGTCTGGACAGAGGACTTGCGTCCTGAGCTCACTCACCCTGTGGCTGGTACTGTCCAGAGAGGTCGCTAGCAGATTTCCAAAGTTTCTGAAAAGGGTATGTGTCTGCGTGGATACCGTGGGACCCACGGAAGGACCATTGCTCTCTGAGTTCTCGGCCCGGCTGTGGGGTGCTAGGTGTTCTGTTCCGCTCCTGCAGAGCTCCACAAACAGATGGGAACGTGAGGCCTACACAGACAACGTGGTAGCCAACACTGCTCTTCTATCACTGCAACAGGGAATGCTTTCCAAGGTCGCCGGGAAGGAAAAGAAACTTAGAGTCAGCTCTGCATATTGTAACTACTTACATTTCTTTGCTAAGATGACTCAAAAAAAAGTAAATAAATAAGCAGTGCCCTTTTGAAACGAAGAGGTGGCAGAGAGGTGATGGGTCACAGAGGCGGCACCCTCTGCACCGGGATGTGCTTGGGCTCTCCTTGTGCGGAGTTCCGGGTTCCTCGAGGGCTCACAAACGCCCGCGTGCAGTGTTCTCAATGAACCTTCCGCTCTCGCCGCTCTCCTGATCTCGGAGCTCTGTTCACTCCTCCTTTCTCAAGCAGTGGCATTTTGCCAGTGGGAGCGCTGCTCACCGAGGGCCTTCAGCAGAGCTGCTGCTGCTCTCCTGGTCTTCATTCCCTGCCAGAACCCTTCCACGCTTGTCTCCAGAAGGCTCCCTTGTCGCATCCGATTACTTCCACTCGCTTTGGAACCATATTACCTCGGTGAGGTACCATCTTTTCTCTCCTCACAAAAGAAAGCAGACCTAGTTTCTTTAACCTTTCAGCAGAAGCAAATTCCCCAAATCCCTCTGTCATTCTGGTTGCCTTCTGCTGTGCCTTCTTTAGTTGCAAAATATCCTATTTATAGCAAGAAACCCGGAATGAGCTCAGGACTCATAATATGACCTAACCGATCCTCCTTACATGACTGGAATAATTTTCTCTGACTTCTCTCGCTTTCTGCAATGTGCTCAGTGGATTCCAAGCTGACTTTCTTGTCTCTCATTCCAATACATCCAAAAAGACAAAAATTCAATCTGTAGCCGGGTTACTGATAGTAAGAGATTGCTGTTCACTGTGCTCTAGAACTAACTGGTTCAGGAGCAGCCTGGAGTTTGCGGTTTGTGTAACGTTAAATGAAGAGCAGTCTTTCTCCTGAATTTTTAGTTATATGGCATTCACTTCAGGTACTAAAAAGATTAGCGAGCTGTCAGTCGAGCAGACGAAAGCACAGCCCACTCTAGTCTGCTTGGCTGGGCAGACCCCGTGCAACCTTTGCACCTGGGAATCTGTTGAAAATACCAACTCTTGGTTCCTACCCTAAATTCTGCATCTGGGTTTTAATAAGCGACCTAGAGATTGGTGCACACAATGAATTGTAAGAGTAATTTATTGCCCTTGAGTTTCCCTCCAGGTGCCCTAGGCAGGCCAGGCCCCAAGCACACCCGACCTGACTCCCACTGCCACAGGGGTCTCTAGTGGATCCCTCGTTGTCCTCAGCGCTGAGGTTGGAGAGGCTCCATGAAGACTAGCTGCCACCATCTCCCATTCCTAATGTGATCCTCTACGAAGCACACAGTTCGAGTCTTGACCTGACCTGTGTCAGTCCCCCACCTCCTTTTCACCTAACAAGGTCACTTGTCCCCTCCTTGCCACTCCTACTTTCTCTCATTCACCTTCCATGTGCGAGATGGTTTTGCAACAGTCCCTCCGTTCTCGGCATCCCACGTGGCTTCCTTCACCTCCTTGCGGGGCTGTCTGGTTTCCTGAAATTGAATTAAACCTCGTCCAGATCTGCAGGGTCCTGCTCTGCTGTCCAGCTCAGGAATGTACAGAGGTTCTGGCGAACTAAATCGTGTGTCTCCCAAGGCTTTCTCTTACTCACTTCTTTTTGATGCTTGGATTATTTCCTTTTTAACTAAACTCAGTTTGATAGATGGAAGATGCCTCGGGCTCTTTTAAGTGTGAGCTCAGAACCAGACGCTGGCGATCATGGAGGCCCATTTCCGAAAGCTTCCCAACTGTGCGTCATGCTTCTTCCATCTCTTCCCAGGGCCTGCAGAGAATGGGCTGAGATCAGGAAGTGACTAAGGGAGCCAGTCTTCCTTCCAACCTGGTCACGGGCACTTCTTGTATTACAGACACAGATTTTCTCTTACCAGTTTTACAGGCTCCAAGACAACAATTTTGCCCCAACTCAAAGCACTTCTATGCTGATTGTAAGAAGCAACCCTGAGGTAATGACCAGGGCAGGGAAGGCTGAGGAAGGGGAAAGGGCATAATCAATGCCTGGGCAATAATTATGCACAAACTCATCTCCGAGATTCTGGGCTCCTTTAGGGAATTATTAATGTATGGGTCACTCGCTTTTATCAAAGTGCCCACCACAGAATAAGCGCTGGGAGGAAGAAGAGGAAGTAGGAGAGAAGGAAGAAGATAATGATCGAACACAAGGCGGATGAAGACACTGACAAATAACCACAACCAAGACAGAAGAGGCAGACAAGGGAACAATCTTCTTACCTCGTCTACGTCTGCCGTGACTGGAGGAAAGAGATGCCACAATGTCCTTTACCGAGGGAGTGGATATTCCTGAGGGGACCCAGCAGAGTAGGCTTTGTCTCCAGAAATGCCAAGTTCTTAATTCTCTCAGAGAAGGAATTCTCCTTCACTCCTGAACTAATTAGGAGATTTTCCCTCTATGTTTTCATGTCCTTTTCCCTAAGTTTTGGTACCTGTCTTCATAACAGTGCAGACAACGCACAAGCCATAGGCTGCAGCTTGGATAAAAGCCGAATGTGAGTCTCTCACCAAGCACCAGCCTCTTTTCTGGGATGAATAGATCTGCCTGGAGTCTGGCTACCCCGTGAGCAGTGATCCATGAGGCCCGAGATCTGTTCACTGTCCACTTTGAAATGTTCTCAGTCTTGCTAAAAATGAACACAGTCAGATGAACCCGGAGAAGATACTCATATCACAGGTGGCGAGAGCCATGCAGAAGAAAATGCTATGACTTCAAGAGTAAGTGTTCCCAAGACTGAAACTTTTGCAGATACCCTCTGGGCATCTCTTTTAACAAAAGAAATGACTGCACCCTTTGCTTATTTCAGGTACTAGATTTTTGTGGAGAGAAAAGAAGGAAATGTATTTAGTGAGTAGATGGAGATAAAAGCTGATAATGTATTATGAGAAGAAATTTCCCCGTCATGAGAAGAATTTCCCCATCGGACCACTGAGAATTCAAACACCTGTGTGTCAGGTGCCAACTTTTCTCCCATCTCTCAACTAGCTGTTGGAAATCTCATGACAGAACAACTCTCGTCCCTCTTCCTGGTGTAAGTCTAAGTGCTGCCTCTGAGGAAGAGAGGTTTCTTAAATATGAAATATTTCCACAACTCCAAAAGTGTACCTAGGGGGATATTTCCAGTACATGCAGGTGTTATTTAAATAATACCAATCCAATCAGTCATTAGTGTCCTGAGTCCTCTGGCATGTAAGCCGCCCATCAGGATATCCCCCTAAAAATCACGGTGATACCGTGGGCATTACCGTGGAGCAGTTGACTGCCCCACAGAGACCTCGAACTGCCAGCAAAGTCCCTTGGCTGACAACAGGGAAGAGTACGCTCCAGCACTGCTCACCCCGTGTCTATTCAAGACTTCAGTCTGAACACATTCACTGAATGTGTCAATAGGCAAGGGGATTACTAGTAGCAACACGCGTTCCATTCTCAGGAAGTCAGTTTTCCCCACAGAGTCTGCACCCCAAGACCTCTGAGGACGGCTCTGCCAGCAGTCCCAGTCTTAGGGCAGCATCTACTGGCTAACTCACAGATGGACAGAAGTGGCTGTCTATGGACAACATGAGCACTTTTTCATCGGAGGAAGCTGTTGCCGTGGTGACCCTGTGCGTCTGTCACTCTTTCAAGATGACCCACCTGAGGTCTCCAGGAGGCTAGCAAGTCTAGAACTGTCCCTAGCGGGTCCAGGAGACATGTATATTTATGCACGTTGGCTGGAGTCAGAGATGCGCCAGAGTGGCTTGGGAAGCCTGTCTGTGGTCTGCGTGCTCCCGCCTTGGACTTCCGGCAGGTGTGAATACTCCAGTGCCAGTGGAGGCCCTGAGCAGGGGTGCAGTGCTGAGGTGAAGCACACCCTCCCTGCGGCCCGAGCTGGGGTGGGGGAGGGGCGTGGGACCTGAGGCTAATGTCGTGTTGCTTCCCAGCCGTCCTATCCTTACTTCCGGCTTTGGCACACTAGGAAGCACGAATGGCCGTCACACTCAGCACCTGGGATTAGAATGAGAATCCGGAAGCCGGGAAAGGCCTGGCTGGACCGAAGTCGGCACTCCACACCCCTCAGCGGCAGCGGCTGGGCCTCAGCCCGCAGTCAACAGCGCCGCGGCCAGGGTCTGTGGCGCCGCGCGGGTGGAGGGCTGAGGACGGGTGTCGGTGCCAGCACCGCGAAACCTGAAAAGCAGGCGCGGGGACTCCCGGGCCCTGCGCTGCGCAGCTGTGGGTGTCGGAAGGACTGGCTGGCTGTCGGCGTCCCAGTCCTCAGCTCCGCCTGCCGGGCCAGCAGGGCTGGGCTGCCGGCCGCGTCCAGAGAAGTCTCCTCCGCGAGATTTCCGGGGTCCCCGCTCTCCCACCAGGGCCGCCTCCCCCACCCGCCGGCCTCGCCCCGGTGCTCGGAGCACCCTAGACCATGGGGGTGTGAGTGTGCTGTTTTCGAACTTCTTCCTCTGAAGTTCATCTTTTCCCATCCAACTTACTTTCCGCCAGCACGTGACCTCCCTCTCCCTCCCAGCCTGCGCAGCCGCGGGGGTGGGGGGGACGCGCCGGCGGCGAGGCCCTCCTGCGGGGCCAGCGAGGCCCGCGCACCCTCACCCAAGGCGGCGGCAGGACAGCCCCGAGGCTGCGGCGGTGGCGGTGCGAGAGCAGCCCCGGGCTCGCAGGCGCGGCCACTGCCTCCCGCACGCCGGACCCGCGCGCCTCCGCGCCGCGCCGGGGAGCAGCCACAGCCCCTTAGAGCGAACGCATTCACAACTTCGTTCAACTCGCCGTGCACGGCTCCGGCGGGCAACTAGTGGGTCGCCTCGAGCCTCACCGAGTCATCGTCCCCGGGTGGAAGAGGGAAAGTGTCTGGGGACGCGTCACCTGGGCCCCTCCCCGCCCCCACCGGGTCGTCACGACCTCCGCGGCTGGAGACCCTTAGTCACCGCGGGGAGGGGAGGGGGGCCAACTTTTGCTGCGAAGTTTCCTCTCTGCCGAGGGAGTCACAGCGCGCTGGTCACGCGAACTGCGCGCACAGTCGCCGCGGCCACCCCCGGCGCCCCCTCCCTGCGGCGCTTTTCTGGAATTTGTATTAAAGCCGTAGCCTGCGGGCGCTGACGAGCAACAAGTTTCCCCGCGGTCCTCCCGCCCTAGCCTGGCGAGGAGAAGGTTCTTACCTGGCCACAGGGACCGCTCCCGACAGAGCCCACCGCGGCCAGCGCCCAGGGAGGGCCGGAGGCGGTACGCAGGTGGGCTGCTCTTAGGCGTCCCCGCAAGTCCTCACCGCGCCTGGGAACTTTCTGGGCGGCGAGGACGCAGCCCGGAGCCCGCTCTCTAGCCTGGCTCTCGGGCGGGCGCCGGGAAGCCGGTTCATTCATTAGGATCACGTAAGCGCTCGGGGAACCGCGCGGCTCCCCGGCAGGCAGGGCGTTCTCGTGAGCCTGTCGGTCTTTCAACCTTGGTGCCGGCAGCTTTGTCTCCTGGAGTCGCCAAGGTGCTCGAGACTTTACGCTTGCGGATATTGCGAAGGGTTATTAGATCCATAAGTCACACCAAGTGGTGGGCGATCCACTGAGCAAAGCCGAAGTTCTCACATGATGACTCCAAGCGAGACACATTACCTTCCAGCATCTGTCGGAGAGACGAGATTTTAAGCCACTTGAGTCTCCAGGACAGCGAAGCCACAATGGTGAGTAGCAGGAAGCCCTGCGTTCTAATTGAGAAATCTTGACATGTTGCTTAACAACCGGCGGATCGCGGCTCAGCCCAGCACTTCTGGCGCCGAGTAGCAGCAGCCGCCCGGGCCCTGGGAGCCGGGTTTTGACACAGTGCAACTTTAATTGGAATCCTTGGAGATTTAACACGGCGGCGTGGAACTGCGTGGAGCAAAGTTAGGGCTGGAGGGAGTGTGTGATTTTGCCAGAGTGGCTGCGGGAGGCTGAGGCCGGTGCCTTCCTTTACGTGTGTGGCGCGTGAGCCTGTTCCATGATCTATCTGCGGCTCGTAATTGACATCCGCAAGGAGGTTAATTTCCATCTTAAAACAATAACGCCGTTAGAGGTCGGGGTCCGGGGCGCCGAGGGTCGGGGCGGGGTGGGGGCTGCAGCTTCATGGGGTGGGGTGGGGGCGGGGCGGGAGCGATAAATCACAGGTGCACATCCCGGGTGATGATACGGGTAATCCTCGGGAAAGGGTCTCGTCACATGTGACCGACTGTGAACAGGATGGCTTTGGCAAAGCCATCCACACGTGACAGAACGTAAGGAAGTGGCAGGAGCCGTGTGGAGCGATATCAAGTATCACTTAATTAGAGATTTTTTAGCCTTTTCCTCCTGCTACGCCGGGTGTGTGATCCGGACCCGCGGAGTCCATTCAGCACCTTGGCCAGCGCCAGTGGATTTGTCCGAGGTGGTGGACTCCTCCAGGTAGCTTCTCCCCGCGGTCAGGCCAACCCCGTGTCGCCCTTAAAAGGCGTCTTTCCCGAGGTTGGGCTCACTCGGAGCGCGGGGCTGCAGGGAGTCAGATTTTGGAGCGGAGCGCTGGGAAGCGAGCCCCAGTTTGGTGGCCCTCACTGAGCTCGCTGAAGTTGGCTTCCTAGCGGTGTGGGCTGGAATAGACTCTTGGCAAGCTCCGGGTTGGTATACTGGGTTAACTTTGGGAAATGCGAGTGTTTATCTCCCGGATCTAGCCACCGGGGTGGTGTGAGCCGCGAGGAAGGTAAGCCCGGGGCAGGGACCCCGCACCCCAATTCCTGGGCTATTTGGCTACTCGGTTTTCGGGAAGAGACGAGAGGTGGAGGGGAGGGAGTCGAGGGAGAGAGAGAGGCCGTTTCCCGGGATTTACCAGTTTCCACGGCCCTCGTAGGTGAGAACCTGGCAGAGCGCGGGGGCGACCCCGTCTTCCTGCGGGTGTCACGAGTTGAGTGAACTTGGACCTGCCAGCGTCTGGCTCAGATGGAAGATTCCCTTCCTCCCCCCCTGCCCCTCGCTCTCTCCTCTGCCGGTGCGTTGTGTGTGTGTGGGGGGGGCGCGCGTACAGTAGATTCGTGGTTAATTATGAAGCTTTGCACAACCTTCAGCTCCCTAAAGCCCGACTTGGTTCCATTTAGGATCAGGCAGTGAGACGAGGGAGAGGGAGTGGGGGTGGGAGCGGGAAGGAGGGAGCCTCGGCTCCAGCACAAAATGAATCGAGGTAATCCGGCTCCGCCGCGAGCTGGATTCCGGCTCTGCCCCCGCCCCCTCCGCACCCCGCCCCCTCCTCTGCCGCTTCCTCCCGCGTCCTCTCCTCCCCGCGCCGTCCGCATCCTCCCTGGATGTCTCTTTCTGGGTTCTCTTCCTTCTTTCCATTTCTTCCTCCCTGCCTCCCTCCTCGCGCGTTTCGGGCGCTGGCTTGAGGGCTCCGGCTTTCTCCAGGGACGGGGAAGCCGCCGAGACCGCCCCGAGCCCAGGTCCGAGCCAGTTGGGGTAACCAGGGAGAGGGGGGCCTTTTCCGGACCGAGAGCCAGGCAGCAGGCCTGGGCGGGCGGGCACGGGCGGCCGGGGGCGGAGGAGCAGCCCCGAGCCGCGCCGGGCCGGGCGCGCGGGGCGCAGGGAGCGGGGGCCGCGGGGCGCTGGGGGGAGATCGCGGCGCCCGCAGCCGGCCCCCCTCCGCCCCCGCCCGCGCTCTGGGGACCCGAGCGGCCGTGGAGCGCGGCGGCGCCTCCTCCTGCCTCAGCCTCGCGCGCCCTGGGACCTGCGCGCCCCTAGGCGGGGGCCACCCGGCGCCGCGCTCCCACAGGCTCACCCCACCCAGCCGGGGCCCTTTGTTCGGGCTGCGCAGCCCGGGAGGGGTGGGTCTCGGCCGGGCTCCTGGGAAACGCCGGGGCTCGGGGTGGCGTGGGGAGAGGGGGGCGAAGAAGGGAAAACCCATTTCCGAAACTCCAGACTGGAGAGGAGGATGCGAGCACAGGAAGAGAAAGATTCCCCAAGTGTGCGCAGGTGGGACTGACGGGTGCACAGCGACGGCGGAGAGCGGAGATTTAGGAGGGGGAAACGACAGCGTCAGTCGTATAAAGCCGGGCCGGGCCGGGCTGCTGGCCGCACAAAGCGCGCGGGGCCGAGCCGGGAGCCGGGAGCCGGGAGCCGGGCGCCGGGCTCGGGGAGCAGCGGGCCGGGCGGGCCCAGCCTCCGCGGGCTCCAGGCGCGAGCGCGGCGAGGCGGGGCGCCGGGCGGGCGGGGGGATTTCTGAGGAGTCTGATGCAATTCTGAGCGTGCTGCGAAGGAACTCCAAGGCGCCCGCATCAGCGCCGCCACCCACCTTCCCAGATGGTGCTGTTTTAAATACGGATCTGCAGGGCTGAACGCGGAACGCAGAGAGTGATTGCAAAATCCCGGGAGGGGGCCGGGAGGGCCGGATTTAAAGGGCCCGGGCCCCTTTCCCCGGGCGGACGCCGGGTTCGGGGTTTGTCGTTCTTTCTGTCTGTGGCTGTCGGACCCCAGCTCGCCCGACCGAGCGTAAATATTGTGACAGTCGGGCGGCCTGACGGATGGGTCGTCTGTCAGTCTGGATCGCGGGCGCCTCTCCCCGCGCGGGAGGCTGCTGCGATCCAGTTGCTAGGGCTTCCAGGGAGCGACCGCTGAGGGAGGACCAGCGTTTCCGTCAGCCTGCCAATTTATCTGACAGCGGCGCGGAGAAAATTGTAGATTCCGTGTCTGTGGGAGGCACGAGGGAAAATGCTTCGCAGTCTGATTCTCATAACCTCGAGATCTTTCACAGCTGAAATAAACCTCAGAAGTGTCACGTCATGCTCTACACACGCGCCTCCCTTCCTCCTCGGCCGGGAAGCCAGGGTGGCTTCTCTGGGAGCGAGTCGGGGAGGAATGTCGCTTTAAGAGCCCCGCACCTGGCGGTTGCTGTTTATTAGTGTAGCCCGGAGCTCTCCGGCAGGTGGAGGATGGGGGAGGGAGAGGCAGAGAGGGTGTATGAATATGGATGCAGAGTGCAGACTGAGACTCCTCCAGGTGACACCCAGCTCGGGCAGCTCCCTCCAAGGGACGGACCTGGACTGATTCAGATGGAAATGTGCGCGCCCTTCCTGTGGCTTTTCCCCGCGGCGTCGGTAGTAAGACCTACAACATAGCAGGTTTTGGAGGATGCAGGAGGCAGGCAGAGGGCTTGTGCGAACCCGGAAGCGGGCACTCCACCCCAGAGGGAGGAGGGAGGAGGGAGGAGGGAGGTGTCCGTGTGACGCTCTCCGCACGCAGCCTTCCCATTCGGGAGCCAGAGGGGTGGCTCGGTGCGAACAGCACGTAATTCGCACGGTCAGGGCACTGCGTGGAGATTTTTAAAGGCAAAGTGATTCCCCGGCTTACAGGGTATTATTCGTCAGTTGCCTCCCGGAGTAAAGGGGAGAGAAGGCTTTGGAAAGCTTTAAAAGCCACAGACATAAGCTTCCCCTTCTCATTTATATGCCAGGCTCTTTTCCTATCAAATCTCTGATCTAAATTCTTAATAAGGAAAGGAGATGGTGAATTAGATTCTTTCCTTTTCCTGTCCTGTCCTCTAGAGGAAGATTTAGTAAGAAACAATGTGGCAAAATCAAGCGGAGAGAAAAGAGGGAAAGGGAGAGACAGACAGAGGAAGAGAGACTGAAGACCACAAAACAGAATCAGCCACAAGCAGCGGCAGACCCAAGGGAAAATCACTGTGAGAGCACGACACAGAGAGGATTTTTATTTTTTAATTGTGCTATCCTGAGACCAGGCTTCAGTTTACTCTAATAACATTCCCTTGATCATATTGCTTACAATCTGCCAGCTAAAACGATGCCTGAGTAGAGCTTTCAATAAATACGCTCCCACCAAAGGCCGGAGGAGATGACTTTTTGCTTTCAGTTAGGACAAGCTAGTCTAGACCATTGAAGAGATTGAGATGAATATGCACTGATATCATCCCGTCTTAAAACTCGGCTTAAAGCTAAATTTGTTCTCAAACTGCATTGACTTGCCAGAAAAATATCTATTTTTGTAGCTTTCTTTTCACTCTATGGATAATTTAATGAGTTGCCTATTTTAATTTTACAACTGCTACCTCAGAAGTATCTGAAATTATCTTTCTTTTGCTGGTGTCTTTCTTGGCAGGTTGCTTCTGTGGGGTGTATTGCGTTGTGTGTGTGTGTGTGTGTGTGTGTGTGTGCACGTACATGTGCGCACATGTTTTCTAGTGGGACTATATCAGGCAGTGAATCCCTCAGTTTACACGCATAACCTGTGAAAAGAGCAGTGTGTAGAATATAACAATAAAAATAAACATTAGCATTTAATGAGATCTTTCCATCACCGATTGCTTTGGAAGTTGGGGAATGTTTTAAGGGAGAACAATTAAATTTTTATTCAATAGAAAAATCTGTCTCTCTTTTGGCTTCAGAGTGACCATAACTTCAAAACTATGAGCTCTTTCGCCTTTTACTTTGGAGCGTAGAGGTGTTGGTTTATAAAGGCAGGGACCCCAGCCTGCCATGGTGTGAAAATCGCAATAGTGACTTCTTCACCACTGCCTCCAATCCTATTTGGTCATTTGGGGGTTTGCGTCCTCAGATGGTAAGATCTACATAGACTTTGCCCCTCTCGCCCATTCTCGCACCCTGAAATACCCTCAGGATTCCCGCCTGGGTAGTGCAGGCTGCGTGTTTCCAGTGACTGTACTTCCTGTTCAGAGTGCTCTGAAAGCCCTTCCGGTCTCCTGCTCGCTGACTGGGTTAGGAACCATCAGTCACCTGTGATGCTGAAACCGTCAGAGCTGCCCGGGCCACAGGGCCAGCCAGGAAGAGGCAAAGCTCAGACTGCTTTTCCCACTTCCGGACTGTGCCTGTGGTTTCCCAGACAGCATTTCCTCAGGCCCAGCTAAGGCAGCAGAGGGAGATGCAGCACAACCTGGCCCCTCTTCACCGAGTCAATCAAAATAAGAATGTAGTCTGCAGAATTTCCAGAATTTCCGCAGCTCTTTAGCCAGCCGGCCTGGGACCGGCCCACCCACACCCCTTCTTTCCCCTCCAAACTCGAATCTTCTGTAGCTGACAGCACAGTCACAGTTACTCACCCCACCAAAATCATGGGAAATAAGCTAAACCAAGAAGGATGTTCCTTTTACTCGCGAGTCTGGGCTGGAAGGGTTGTGAGAGGTCCTTGGGCCCGGCCGTGTCTCAGGCGTGAATGGTGGCTTTTTTTTTTTTTGTCCTCTAGAGTTTTATCTCCATCACGTAGACACCCTGTGCTCTCATCCTGGGAGCTATCCCTGGGCATCTCCTGGCTCATGCACTTGGTTGCCCACCCCCCCTTCCCCCAAGTGTACTTTCTGTGGAAACTGTACCATTCTAAGTTAGGTCCTGTGACTGTGAGCTGAGGGCAGTCTGCTGTGTTCCAGCGGCTGCACTGAAGTCTGGACATCTCGGCACAGCCAGGCCCCAGGTCCCTTTAAGAGAACACATACAGCGAACTAATTCAGAAGCCTAAATGCCAGCTTATTTCCCAACTAGTTATCAGCAGCTGTGAAAGTTAGTGGCCACTTGATCTCCTTCCTCACACACAAAACCAAGAGGAGCTCCTCAGAGGTGATGACCGAGGCCACTGAGCTGCAGCCGGAGTGACAGGAATCGCAGAGCCTGTAGCTGTTTCCTGGTGGAAACTACAGCCTAAGAGACTCTAATCTTCCATGACTGACACTTTTAAACACTGCTAATTTTTAACTTGATAAAACATCAAACTAGTGGCTTTGAACGCTGTTGAAGAAATCTAGGCATTGAAGCTATCAGGCCTTTGATTTTTTGTGTTGTGTGTGGTTGGTTGGTTGGTTTTGTGGTACTGGTGATTGACTCTTGGGCCTTCCACATAGAGACAAGAACTATACTGTGAGTTACATCCCCTGCTCTTTGTATTTTTCACTTTGAGACCCAGCCTAAAAATAAATTTGCTTACACTGGCTTCAAACTTGCCATCCTCCTGTCTCAGCCTCCTGAGTAGCTTGGATTACAGATGTGCGTCACTACATCCTGCCTGAATCTACCGCTTTCTCCAGAATGATGACTGTAAAAGTTTTAATGGGAACAACAATCGCCTGCTTCTACAGACTGACTTTCAAAGGGTGTGGTTGGTGGGAAGCTTGCTGTCAAATTCCACACTGTCTTTCTGGGACAGGCAGAAGTTTGAATCTTTTAAAAATCGAATAGTTGTGCTGAAATTGTGAACATCTCATGAATAATGCTTTCTATACACACAATAAGAGATCATTAAATGGACCAACCAGTAGAAACAGGACGGAGCCAGTAGCCCTAGGATTGCAGAAGGCGTGTGGATATTTTGACATCCAAGAAATGCTATAGATCTGTCCTTAGCTAACTCAGCCTGGTGGAGGTAATTAAGAAAAAATGTGGGTGTAGAAAGAAGGCAAGCCATTCCTCAGGATTGGCTGGATCACTGCAGTAGTTCAAAAACAATGGGTGCAGCCACCCACGCTGGACATGACTGCCCTTTGATGAGACAGCTATTGACTTTTAGAAAGATCCGTATTTAAAATAACTTCTGATGCACTGAAGATGACAGACATCATTCTTGATTTCTATTTTAGACAAATGGCAAAATCTATTTTTGTGTATTAATTTAAAAATAAAAAAGCCCTTCAAAATCTAGTTTCTAAAAAGCCAGCCCTTTAGTCACCTGTGACCTCTGAATCTCACTGGTAGGAACCTGTGGCTTGAATGAGACATTTTAACCAGGTAGGGACATTTCACAAGCCACTTCAGGAAGTAGAAAGTACTTTGGCAAAGTTTTAATCTAGGAATGAGTTTTAAGTGAGCTTCAAAACCTTGATACACTGGAGAGGGAGATCTAACAGCTGCTCTTGACTGCAGAAGAACTGTGTCACCCAGAAGTCCCCAAGAGCATCAACCCCATCCTCACCGGGAGTAGGAGGACTAGGCGGAGCAGTGTCCATCTCGAGGCGTTTGGAGCATGACTCACTGTCCCCAGGTGTGAAGGCGCCATGGGAGGACCTATCCGTGCAGGTGACTGACTGCACACGCTGCTCACACATCTGAGCCTGCGGAGTGGGACCGCGTGAGAAGACAGGTCACGTGGAGAATGCCGAACAGCGACAGGAAAGGATCAGTGTTGAGATCACTCAGGAGCTGTGCGCCCCGTGTGCCTGAGGTCGGCTGTCCCTGGGCCTGACCTCTGCCCCCGCAGGGCCATCTTCTAGGTCCCTCATAGGACAGCGATTTCCTCAGCTTCCGCCTCTAGACTCCATCCTGAGCTTCTTCCCTCCACATAACCTTCATGCTCAGAACTTGAGAACTCATCTCGTGAATGTCCTTTTAACATGGTGAACCCACAGCGCCTGGAGCCAGTTTGTGCCAGGCTCTTCGGGCACCTGGAGCACTCTCGTCAGGCCTCTAGTAACAAACTCCTTCCTTCCTCACTCGAGCCCCCTCTCAGAATGGAACCCAGGGCCACGTGCACGCAAGGCAAATGCTCTGTCTCTGAACTACATCTCCGGCCCTTGAAAACCTTCTGTTCTGAGACAGAGTCTCACTGGTGTACCTGGGCTGGCCTTCAACTTGTTCTCCTCCTGCTTAAGCTCCCAAGGAACTAGGGCGATAGGCATGCATCACCGCCCCTGGCTTTAGACTGTCTCTTCATGAATATAATAAAAAAGTAACAGGGATAAGATTATATAGGAAGTCAATTACATTGGTAAGCAGTCAAAATATTTTTAAGATAGTATATTGCACATATACTTGTATATGTATTTTATGCATAAATTAAGGTCTTGAAGCAAAATAAATACTGCAATTTTGAAGCAGTGATAAACACTGATTTTTTTTTTTTTTTTTTTGTATTTTGCTTTTATTTCTTTGGTGCTGGGATCGAACTCTGGCCCTTGTGCTTGCAAAGTAGGCACAGTGCCACTGAGCTAAATGAACTTTTTTTTTTGAGATGAGTTCTCACTTCACAGTTCAGGCTGGTCTCAAACTCAAAATGTAGTCAGGCTGGCCTGGAAATCAGTGATTCTCCTGCCTCAGCCTCCGAGTACTGGGATTACAGGTGTGGGCCACCACCTCTAGCCTGTGCACTAACTGACATGTGATATGAAGCTGTCTGGGCTCTACTCATGCGAAAGTATATAAAGTCTGCTGGGTAACTCTAGAGACCCATCATTCCTGTACCACAGAAGCCGATGTGTAAATTACAAGGTGGAGCGATAATGTCTACCTTGCATTTATGCCGGGTGAGGGAATTTACTTCGTGTTTGTCATACATTAACTCCTGGAGATAGATTCTATCTATTCAAACTGTATAAACAAGGATGCTGGTGCTCAGTGAGTTTCAGTCATCTAGCCAAACACAGTAAGTCTTTACTTGGAAAAACTGAACTTCAAACTGAAAGTTTTTGAAATCTGTTGTAAAATCCAGCCTCCCGATATTCGACAACCTCTCCAGGTTTCATTCAGGTCCCTCATTTTCAGATGTTTACATAATCTTTTTCTTTTTCTTTTTTTTCTTTTCTTTTTTTTTTTTTTTTTTTTGAGACAGGTGCAGCTCCAGCTGGCCTTGAACTACGTGGCCCTGGCTGGCCACAAATTTGCAGTGTTCCTCCCGGCTCAGCTTGCCGGTGTCTCCAGAGCCACATTTTCTTAAGAGACCTTCACCACACCCTGTGCGATGGTGGAGAATCTCAGCATTAGTGGCCACAAATGTTACTGTTGAATTATGTTGAATTTTGGCCAATTAAATAGTTCCAAATTGCCAAGGGTGACAGCTTACATTTCACAATCATAAAATGCAGTGTAATCCTTAACTTGTTCAGATCAAATAAAAGAATAATAAAAGCTAACTTCTGTGCCCTCCCTATGATGAGCATGCTGCTCTTCCATGGCTGATAGTGTCCTCACCACAATCTTTCTGGGTGAGGATTATCATTCTTGATTTAAAGGTCTGGAGACTAAGGACCTAACCTTCAGGTAGGAGCTACTTACTCTAAATTAGCAAGGCCACTAAGAGGAATAATGGCAAAGCTCTTGCAGTGTTTAAACGAATTGTACATCCCACAGTGTTGGTGGTTCTTGCCATTTCTGTCCTGCCTGAAGCCTGGCAAGGTGGGTGAAGAATTGCCCAGCAGAAAAGCATCTACTCACTGAAGAGAAAGGTTCCACTCTGGACTTCCGCACCTGCACACCTGGCCTCCACTCGCATTAGTTTGTGGCCCTATGCATGATGGCTGATCCCTTTCCTAACTTGTTTAGGGCAGTTTCAAGTTAGTTGACTTCTGAGAGTTATTGAGTAAGAAGCGCTGTAAACTGTTTAGATTAGGACTTAGTGTGTTTAGAAGTCATTTCTTAAGTTTGCCTTTTCTAACTTCGCTGGGCTGGGGCAATGCAGATGAGAGCTGGCCCCTGGGACGGGACGGTGGAAGCCAGAGCTCCAGAGCTAATGTGTTGTTTACAAAGGGGAGAATGGGGAGCACAGTCTGAAATGTAACCTCAAGGCTTACCATCCCTGCTGGGGACTGCAGTGTTTATGGTTTTCCTTGTGCAATTCAGGGTTCTCCCTTCAAAGTTCTGCTTCAAACTTGGAGCTTCTTTGGAAAGACATACCCCTCGAGAGGATGCCAGGAACGAGCCTGAGGGTCCTCTGGGACCGTGTGACTCCGAATTCAGGGCTGATCGGAGGTGCAGCTTGGAAACAGTTCAGCTAAAGGAGTCCCGCATGCACTCGGGGACCTTCCTGATACATTTCGTACATGCTCCTTCTAGAATCCAACTGCTAGAAAGATGCAATTTAAATAAGGACTGGATTCGTGTTAGTAAACCTCAGGTATCACAGCCTGGTGGTCTTTTCAGAAGTGCTAAAGTCACATAAGGGATCCAAGATGCAGAAGGCCATGGAAGCTCTCATCCACCTGCTCCCACTTACGCAGGGCAGAGCACCGGGAGCTCACTGTGTTCGGGATGGCCTGGTACTCAGGAACCAGCCCACAGAGAGGGAGGGTCTCCAAGGAGACCTCGATGTGGAAGATTCCACCTGCAGCCTGTCACACATGACTAAGGGAATAACACACAGAAGAGCACAGAGTGCCGACTGTGGGGTAGTAACCCCAGGGGTCCCCTGCTCAGTGTAGCCAGTGACACGCAGGTCCCAAGCTAACGTGCAAGAGCACATGGAGAAAAGGGTCTTCAGAGCACCCGGTTCATGGGTGCTGTTCCTGTGCGGCAGCCCCTGGGGTCTTTCCAAGCCCTGTCTGCTGTCAGCTCCCTCCCATTGACCCCAGTTTACTGACTGGCCAACTGAGGACCCCCGGTAAGGTCAGACACCTGCGTGGCACTTGCCTATGTGTGAGAGCTCACTCGGGGCGGGAAGCAGCTTCTGAGCCACAAGGCTAGACAGTGCCGACGCGCGTTAGGACACGGGTCCGAGGGGCTACACTCAAAAATGCACCGCACCCCAATGGTCTTTTCCTGATTTTCCAATAATAAAAGCAAAAGGAAACAAGGAACAGTTGCCAGTGAAAGATTTTAAAATCTTTTTCAAAATACAGCTTATTGTGTATAATAACTGAAGTACTAAAATGTCAACACAATTGGCAAGAGAGCAGAAGTATGCCACCCAGATGAACTTCAAACCGGCTGGCAGAACTAAGTCGGCATTAAGTTCCTTAAACACCCTGGACTTACCCTGTGATTCGCGTGGCACCAGTTTAAACAAGATAAAGTGAAGCCCGGCGCTCCTTCCCGGTCGTGCTAACTTGTGTCTCGGAGCCCTTTCATTCGCTTCTCTTATCTGAGGTTTAACAGCAGCTATATGTCATTTCCAGTGAGTAAATCGCTTTAGCTCCTTCTTACCTCAAAAAAGCATCAGCATAACTGGGTTTCTTTCTCTGAAAATGATCAAGAAATAAGAGGATAAATCCAAAATTAATTCTATTGAAGTCTCCAGTCTTTAAAAGGCTAGATGTCATTTTCCTATTTAAAACGTGAGACTGTATTCTTTTCTCCAAAATGGCCACTAGGGCTATTTTTTGCTTTTTAATTCTGCCCCCTTAGGTCCTGGGGACCAAACCCAGCGGCTCCCTACCACCGAGGGATGTTTGTAGCCCTTTTAAATTTTGTTTTGAGATAGACAGGGTCTCACTAAATTGCTCAGGCTGGTCCTGAACTTGCTGTCCTCCTGCCTCAGCCTTCTGAGTAGCTGAGATTACAGATGAGCAGCACTGCATGGGACTATAATTCTGCTTTTGTAATTAACTTCTATTATTAAATACTATATTAGAATGGTGCCCATATATACATCAATTAACTAAAGATAAACTAAATTTTTATAAGTCCTTCGTATGAATGCAGATCAAAATCATATAAGTAACTGTGGATTTCCCAAAACATAATAAAAATATTATTAGAAAAAATGGTTCTTGCATAATCAAGCATATGTTAAACTCTACCTACTTTTAGATAAATCAGCACGATGTAGGTTAACATGATGTCTTCTGTGCAACTCACTTTTCCTCGCTTTACTTTAATTAGTTTTTGTGTGCAGACAAAATAGAAGGCGATGAGAATTTGGCTCGCAGTGTAGTTCTAACATAGCCGACATCCACAGTCTGGTTGTACCGCCGTCAGAGTGTGTTTGTCATGTGAGGATGGTGATGTCAGCCAGATTCAGTGTGCCATGAGGAACAAGCAAAACCAACACGTGTCGGCTACTCGCACAGGGAGCTTTTTATTAAAAAGGTCGGCGGATGTCAGGATCTGCTCCACCTTTCAGACTCTTCAGAAAACCAAGTCTATGAAATCAGGACCCTCAATATCAAACGTCTTCCTGCGCTTGGGAGAGGTATGAAATCTGGGGGTAAGGAAGTGTAGGTCTTCCTCTTCCGACTCAGCCTAGAGCCTGTCTTTGGAAAAGATGACTACAGTCTGAGTTTGTGTTCCGGAAACGTATTTAATTTGTATGATGACATCAACAACTGACTTCCAAAACGGAGTAGTCAGACATGAGCCCCCTCCTCGGACACACCCCTGCACACACCACTTCCTCTTTCAGGTTATGACTGCTGCGCAAGTGGCAGGAAAACGAGCTTCTCAAAATAATTACCAAAAAATCACTAAGGGTCTTGGAATAGAAATGTTGCCCCCATCCACAGCCCTTGCCCATTGCCTGTCCTCAGCGTTAGGGAAACACTTTGACGTGTGCATTTATCTCAGTATTACTTCCTCAGATGGAACTGGACTTACCACTTCCTGGCATCTTTCACTGGCCAACGAAGGTTGCCAAATTGTGGCAAACCCTTTCAGTAATCCACTTTGATCACGGTATCCCGTAATATCCCAAAGTGATGCTATGATCAGGAAGTCAGTGTTCTCGCCTACCCAGTTCCTGTCTGCAGTGTTGATGTCACCACACATCTGGCCTCGTCGCCTCTTGGGTCAATTAGATGGATTTTATAGTTTCCACTGAATATGCCCGATGGAGACAAAGAGTAGTAGGAGCAGGATTTCTGCTGGTCTCATGCCCTGTACTGGGACGCTAGAGAATTAGTCCAAGATAATCACAATGATAGGGAACCCAGGCAGTTAAATACTGAGCACAACTTGATCTAGGTGCTGTGTAGGATCAGCCTGGCTCTTGGCTGTGAAATTCAACTTATAGTTTTTATTCACTTTATTCTCATGGAGTTTTGTTTGAAAAAAAAATGGTTTGGTTTAGAGGAAGTGAAGGTAGGGCAGCACTTCCCAGACGTGACCCGCTGAGGGAATGACAGAGAAACTGCTGAGCACACGCAGGCCCCGCGCTCAGGAAACATTCACAACCGGCCTCCGAAGGTGGGATGCAGGCAACTCACATGTTCTGAGGGCTGTTTCGGAGGGAGGGAAAAAGGAAAACTAAATATCCTACTTGGGATCCGTATCTTTAGGGGGAAAAGGCTAAGGATAAAAGGTGCAAACCAAGGACAGAAGATGGAGCGTTAAGGTGTGTTGTTAGGCCACGCCAGTGAGGATTTGTCAATCCGACTGAATCTTCCCTTTCGTTTTTCCTGACAGCTGCATTCAGATAATTCATGACTCCAGTATTTCCCAAGTCCTGGATCGTTTCACACACATGTTTGTTTTGGGCCTCACATTTTCAGGAGAATATGGAAGCCTTGGAGGAGGGCCAGGCCAGGCCAAGGGGAGATTAATAGACAGGGAGTTGGAGTTCATGAAAAAGTTGTGAGATCTGATTTCTTACGAGGAGAAAAGTCTGAGTGGTGACTTGGTAACACAGGAAGGTCGGCGAGCAGCTGTTCACCATCTTCAGGAGGTCAGAGAAATAAGACGCAAACTGCAACAACAGCAAAACTGTGCTACCAGCGAGAACTTCCAAGAGCTCCTATTGCTGGTTTCTAGAAAAATACTAGAAGCAGGATGCGTCCTGTACATCCCTGGGCTGCCATGACAGGCCCACTAGTGGTGAGGAAGGTGAGATCGCATCTTAGATCCCTTCGGGACCTACCTTTTTGAAAGTCTCCTGAACCATATTTAGAGAAATCATTTTCCCCAAACATTCATTTTCTCTTCACCAGGTGCTCTACCCCTCATCCTCTGTTTGTCTTTTGGAAACACTGCTGAACAGGAGTAACTGGGGCACTGGTTAGCCTCTGTTCCCCCTCTCTGCCCTCCAGAGGCCCCACCTATGGGGAGAAGCCTCTCATCACTGTCTCCTGGCTACCAGAGAATGCTGATGGTCACCCTTCAATACCAGACCCTAAATCCATCACAAGGCAAAAAAAAAAAGCACCCACATTTGTGACCCCTGACTATTTCACTAGTGGCCCAATGGATTAGATCTCAACTCATGGCCTAGAATGTGATCTCCTAAAGGGTAAAGTGTCCTTCATTTTTCTGCCAGGAGGACAGCCTACAGGATCAGGCCAGGTATGTAGCAGGTGCTCTAATGATAAGTGAAGGGAAAGCAAGGGGCGCCTCGGTGGAGACAGGCAAGACTGCACGTGCTTTCAGGTGATCCGCTGCGCCACACACGGCGAGGCTTGAGCCCTGCTGCCCACGTGAGCCGGTGTCCAGGCTTGTCCCACACGCCTGTGTCTCTAGGGCCAGCTGCACACTCGACTCAGGTACTTGGTCCAAAAGGGTTCAAGAGCGGCACTGTGAAGTTTGTAGAAGTCACTACAACTTCAGAAAGTTCAATCACTATCTTTTCTAAAATGATCTCTTTTTTCGTGAAGAACAAAATTTAGCTGTAGATGCCGTCTCCTCCAGGATGATCATCACATCACCTAAAATAGTTGGGTCTCAAAAATAAGATCCTCAAACGCTCTGATTAAGTTGGCTAATTCTTTTCACGGCTCTTCCCACAGTTCAGCCAACAAGCAGTGAGCATGGCGCGCTCACTGGTGCCCACACCCTACTCCCATGTCCCCTTTGCCCACGTTCATAGAAATGTGACGATGAGTCAGTCAGCTGCTTCCTCGCTGCTCATGCCTAAATGTTCTTGGAAGATCTGGTAACTCTGAGAGGATCCACGCTGACCGCTCTTGTCATCCGGGGGAGGGAGGGTCCAGCTCCAGAATTTCATAACAAACTTTATGCCATTTTCCGGGACGGACCCAAATATTATTCCCAGAGGGACCTTCTAAACTTTTCTGGTTGGTCACTTGCTTCATCTGCCACCACCTGCCCTGCCTCGTTCATGAATCCTGCTGCAGTGTTGCCCGATGGGTCACATTTGAGGGTGATACACAGGGGTTGGCGAAAAGTTTACAGGAAGTGCTACCTGCTGAGCAGGGATAGTGCTTCTCTGCAGAGTCTCTCAAGCAGCTTTTCTCAGTAATTCTAAGGCTTCTGAATGGTACAGTTCAACCCTGGATTGGGCCTTTGAAGTCATCCAGCCTGAATCTGAAAACTATCCTGTCACTCTGCTCAGCAAGGCGCTTCCTGTTTACTTGTTATTTTCCTAGGTTAATTACTGACTCACCATCCCCCCCCCAATATTTGAGGGGGGGGATGAATTCACTTGATACAAGTTTTTTTTTTTTTTTGAAAGGAAGAGTGAAGGCAGAAGTAACTAGGAAACTTAAGTAAACATAATGAAACATAAAATGCTTATACTGACAGGAGAACTGACCTCAGCCAATTAAAATTATTAATAGAAAAAAGATGTCAATGTCAGATCTGAGCCTACTGTCTCTTCCCACTTGGGTAATGAGCATGAGCTTCTATTTCCTGACAAGAGAGGGCAGTTCACATTTCTCCCTGGCAATATCAGGGTAGTATTGGACTGTAACTAAAAAGAAAGACGTGGCCTAATCCAAAACTGACTGCAAGTCCCACAAAATGAAATAAATGGCATTTCCTTTTCAAGCTATAAAACTTTCCCTCTTTTTGATGACAGAAGAATATTCATATCCTAAGTTTGGAACCTTTGCTCCTAACGTATCATGTCAGAGGCCCATCTACTTTTTATTTTTTATTTATTTATTTATTTATTTATTTTTTTGAGACAGGGTCTCGCTTGGTAGTGCAGGCTGGCCCTGAGCTCAGCCTCCAACTCACATCACAGCAATCCTCCTGCCTCTGTAGAGGCCAATCTTTAAGATGAATCAGAAATGAATGCTGTATGTTTTCAGTATCATATTTGACAAGAAAATAATTTTATAAAAAGTATGATCTTAGACCGCCGAAACTCTACTTGAATTAAACACATGAAAAATTCAGAATATGGTGCAAGGGACAGCAGTCAGTTCACTGGCTCCCTGGGTTTTGAATGTAAGGTGTATTTCCTGGGTAGGGAGGTAAGAGTTTAAAACCTTGACTCCTCTGGGTTTGGTAACAATCACAAAACAAAGTGGGGGCCTCCCGAAAGGGCCGGGTGTAGGGTTCGCCTGCTGTTTGGAGGCCTTCATCTTACTAGTTAATATTCCTGCCTTTCCTCCCTGTCTTCTCCTCAGTAAAACTGCACCGCTCACTGGGAAGTGAAGATATAAACATTTGTTTATATAATGTCAGAGAGGCTAGGAATCAGATTGGCCACAGGCTGGCCCAATCAGAGTCTGAAAAGGAGAAGTCTTCCTTAGCAGAAGTGCTGACTTGGTCCTGTGAGCAGCAGGGAAAAGACCAACGTAACCTCTGAACATTTTGTTAAAAGCTTGAGGTAGGATTCCTTTCGTCCTTTCTAAAGAAACTCACCTAACTTTTAGAGTTTATGATACTTGGCTCTTAAATCCCTCTACGATGGTAAGGCAAATTGTGGGTGTGTTCAACTTGCACCCCAGCTAACCACACAGAGGGTCTTGGGGACCTCCGCTGCTCTGTCCTCCCTTCACTTGCATGCAGGAGCTGCTCCCCAGCCACCTCTGCCATCCGTGTGGCGAGCAGGCCAATCACTGTCCCATCCAGCTGACAGAGGTGCAAAGCTAGCTGTGTGACTCTAAGCATACACATCTATTTGAATAACTTACTGTTTACCCAGCAATTTGCAAAGGCTCAGAGCGATCACACCTCCTGTTAACACTTCCAAATAACACGCAGCTCTGCACTGGGAGAGAGCGAGAGAAAGCGGAAGCAGGGCTCCCGGGGGCTGGACTTGTGCGGCTTCCCCAGGTCTTGCCTCCAACTGGCAGGAATGTGGCTGTAACCTGCAGCACAGTCTCTGGCTCTCCATTTCTAACACAAGATAATCACTTCTGTTCCTAGTCTTCAGGTGGCTTACCACAGATAACGTTAGTGGAATCATTTTGCTGTCTGCCCGTAGATAAGCCGAACCCAGTATGTAATGCTGTTATATATTCTGTTCAACAGCACATTCCTGGTAACCACAAGAAGGTCCAGGAAAGCAAACTGTTTATAAATCTTTCCTCAGCAAAATCAGTGTAGGAGTATTTAGGGAAATTCTTGGGGCAGTGATGAGCCTTAGTATTGGTACCAGGACAGTACTGCTTCGGGCACCTGGGATGGGGGCCTCCCGTGGACCCTTCCTGAGACTTTATCTCCCCACACGTGACCAGGCTGTCCGCCTCTGGAGTGCTGGTCAGCGCGCTAAGGCCGCTAATGCTGATGGCTCGGCCCTGCCCAGCCTCACCACTCAATCTTCCAGACTGACCTCCGTTTCCACTTAGGTGATTCGAAGCTCTGCAGAGATGGGGTGGGGGGAGTCCTCTTGTCTTTTGTGAAATTCAAGGTCTTCTGTCCCGGGGTTACCAACTGCTCCAGCCAGCTGAGAACACTGGCTCTAGAGCAGAAACCGAGGAGGCGGTTGAGGAGTCCATGGAATGGCTGACCGAGAATAGTCCTCGGGCCCCTACCCTGCGCCTTCTCCCCAGGGTCTCCGCGACACCCCTCCTGCAGCCTGGTGCAGGCCGAAAGAAGTGGCCGGCGCCTCCCCAGTCTCCCAGCTGACCTGGATTCTGGTTGAAGCCGATGTTAAAACTTTATTTACTTTTGCCCAGGTTCATTATTAAAAGGGTTGGCTTCTGTGTGTTCGTTGGCGACGGTTGGAAATAAAAACATCTGCAGGAGCATGCCTGGCCTTAGAGCGGAACTCTTCTAATAAAAGATGGATCATTTTCAATGCGCTGAATTCTGATTCTGGTAATTCGTGCACCGGAGTGTCTATTTCGAGGCAGCGGAGGTATCATATGACAGCGCGTCAGGGCACCGTGGGCCCTCGCGCGCGGACTCCCACCCAGCTTCCCATTCACCGCCGCCAGCGCCGCCCCGCCCCCGCGGGCCGCCTGAGACCTCCCTGCCTCGGCCGCGCTCAAACGGAGCTCCGCGCAGGAGAGACGCGGCTATCACCTCCGCCATGCAATTTCCACTATCAATAATTTAACTTCTCCGCGGCGGCCCAGGACGAGGGCAGCCCGGGCGCCAGAGACCCGCCCCCTTCCCCGCTTTTTTTTTTTTTTTTTTTTTTTAATTTTAACCAAAGGGAAGGTGAAAAATACTCTAGAGTTAGGGAGGTCTGGCCAGAGTCCTCCCCAGCGCAGCTGCCTTGATGTTTACTCTGACCAGTCGAGGCTGAAAGGTGGGTTCCTGGCTTCCTCCGCGCACCCCTGGGCTCGGGCTCCGCGAGGTCTGGTGCGCGGCTCTCGCCCGAGAGAGCGCGGGTAACTCGAGCAGGGGCGCTCATCAATAATCCACGCGGGGCGCCCGGGGGGGCGCGGGGTCCGCGCTCCGGGGATCGCGCCCTCCCGCAACTTGGCTGCTGGGTGGGGACGCGGAGAGTCGCGGCGCCAGGGGAGCGAGGCGGGGAGCGGCGGACTCACACTCGCCGCCAGAGCATTGGCGGGGGTCTGGGGGACGCGGAGTCCTCAGGATCCGCGCACGACCCCCTCTCTGAGCCCCACGCGCGTCCTGCCTGTGGATCGTGGGGCGAGCTCCGGGGGCGCGAGTAGGGGCGGGTGGCGCGCGCGGGCAGGTTTCCCCGGGGACCCCCAGGCTGAGCCCGGGCAAGGAAAAGCGCGGCGTCCCCTTTAAACGGCGCCCCGCACGGGTCCCGGGGGCGCGGGCGAGCGGGGAGGGGCGGGGGGCGGCGCCGCGGACCAATGGGGGCGCGCGCGGAAAGCTAAAGGGTGTCCGCGCCGGGCTCCGCGCGCCAGCTGGAGCTCCGGGTCCCCGCCGTCGCTGCCGCTGCCAACGCCGCCGCCGCGCCGGGGCGCACCCGCCTGCCGCTGCGGTCCCGCGCACCCAGGGGCGACCAGGGCTCGCGAGCGGCGCGGAAGAGCCGGCCCTCCACCCCCGGCTCCCGGGACCGCGCATGAGACCCTCGCGCCCCGGCGGCCGCGCAGGCTGCGGAGCCGGCGGGAAGGTGGCGCGCCGCAAGGCCGGGAGCGGGACGACGATGTGACCCCGCGGCCGGGGACCCGAGAGCGCGGCGTGGATCCCGAGGTAGGGGCCGACTGGGGAGCACAGGGTGCGGTTACAGCCCCCTGCCGTCTCCGGGCTCGGGGACGGGGGCTTCGGAGTCGCGCCTGCTTTTTCAGGGCACCCCGCCCAGGAGGGGACTCAGTCCCCGGAGTGAGGAAGGAGACTGGAGACCTTGAGTTGCTTTGGGGATCCCGAAACGCTCCCGCGTCGTGCGAGGAGGGCTTTTGGGGGGAGACTTGGTTCTCCAGCTTCCGGGGTGACCGGGGAGCCCTTACGCTGAGCGCCCGGCCGCGGGGCGCTGCATGCGCTGGGGAGTGGGGCCCGCGCTCTCCCGCTGCCCTCTCCAGACACAGGCCAGGCCCCGCGCTCACCTGTGCCCCCAGGATTGGGAACCGAAGCGGACCCTGGGCAGAGCCGGCCTGGAGGGCCTGGGGTGCAGTCCTGCTGCCCGCGCCCGACCGCTCTGTGGATCTCCCGGCCGGCGGCACCCCCTTCCCCGCTCCGCGCGTCTCTCTCCGCCAGCAAAAAGTTTGGGGGACTGGGTGAGGTGCCGGGTTAGTTTCTCCGAGAGCAGAGCCGGGAAGGAAGATGGGCGCGGAGCTGCATCTGGCCGGAGCTAGCCCTGGCTCGGGGATCTGTGCCCGGGCGCAGAGAGAGGGGGAACCTCAGAGCGGGGACACCCAGGGCACAGGATGCAGCGACCCGGAGGCGCGGCGGGAGGCGCGGCGGGGCGCAGCCGGGCCAGGCGACCTGCGGCGGGGAGCGGAGCCCCCGGAGGGAGCGCGGGCGCGCGGCGCTGGGAAGGGGCAGGGTGCCCTCTGCCGGCCCGGCCTCCCCGAGCAGCCGCGGGGGGGGCGGGGCGGGGGCGGGGCGGGGAGTGGGCGGGGCGGGCCGGGGCTGGCGCGGCTTGTCCCGGAGGCTGCGCGTGCGGCTGGTCCCTGTGGACCTGGCTGGTCCAGCCGAAGGAAGTTTTCCTTGAGCTTGGGGAGCTTTGCTTGGCTAGGGCTCCCCAAACTTATTTCAGGGTCCTCTGGTTATCTTGCAGAGTCGATGCCTTAAGGTTGACTGCAAGCAGTGAACATTTTCTGACAAGAATGCAGGAATGTTCTTGGCCACGAGCTCAGAAAAGCATACTTCTGAGTGTTTATTAATCTTCTAGTACAGTTATCTGTTCAAGCAAAGCCTGCATAATTGGGAATGTTGGGTTTTTTTAGCTACGTGTTGTAAGTGTTACGCTATTAAATGAGACCAATCCCCCCCAAACTGACTCCGTTTCTTGGAAAATATCCCACCTCCCTTTATTTTTTATGCAAAATCGATTTGTATGCTAATTCTAATATGGTCAAAGCCATGTTGGCCTTACAACTTGGTATACCTTTTTTTTACATCCTCTTTTATTGAGGTATAGTTGCCAGTTTGATTGAGGTGAACATGGCGACCTCCGGCGTTTACCTCGCGCAACATTTGGCAGTTTAGGGCACAGGCATGCCCGTGACGAATAACAGACCACCTTGCACCCCAAGTCTCATCTAAATTTGCCCTCTGGGAACTGTAACCATCACCAGCTCGTGCTCCCTGATTTCGCACATGCTCTTTGCTTAGGTTTTTGAATTTTTCTTCTTTTAGTTTAGCTTGAACTAGCCACAGAGGTAAGAGAAAGGAAGGAGATACGTGTTGAAATGTAACTATAACCTGTACTGGAATTTTAAACATGTTGGTTACCACTACTGGAATTTCAGGACTTTATAGTCCTTGGTCTGTCTGTCTGTCTGTCTGTCTCTCTCTCTCTCTCTACTCTGTTTTGTAAAACGTGATAAAAGCTGGCAAATATAGACTAGTAGTAAGTGCTAGGACATGAGAGGCATTATGTATATAGAACTATTTTAAGTTATTACAGAACGTTTTCTATTTATAAATGATATAAGCAGAGAGAAATGGTTTCCAGATAAACAAGGCTGAGGCACATGTTTTGAAGCGTTAGAACATTGCAGCCACACTTCGACATCACATTTTTTGAAAGCAAAACAACAGAAGTAATTTTTCACATACCTTTGCAGCGTTTCATCGCCCATTCAGAGCTGACTGAGTAACTGGAAATGTTTATTTTAAGACGATAGATAAGGGCATTTGGGAGGGCAGTACACCAGACTTTGTACATTCAGAAAATTAAGCTTTGAGGAACTGTTTCCGGATGCCCCTCCTATGTCACTTTTACTTGCAAAGAAAAGGGATGGGCGACCATGGCGTTTGCTTAGGAGGCGCTGACCGCCAGAACATGGACTCGGCGGCCTGGAATGTCCTAGCGGACCCAGGGGACTGGGAGATGGTGGGATATTGCTGGTGCGGACTGACTCACCGGGAGAGAAACCATGAAAACGTAAATGCAGATTTCTAAAACGTGGCTGAGTCTTTGGTTTCCTGTTTAGAAGAGCACCATTAGTGTGCTATTCCCTTCTTCCTGGAATCTTTTAAGAGTTCAGCTTCTTAATAGTCACAATGCAGATGATTGATAATCTCATTTCTTTCGAATATAAATAGATCGGGCTTGTAGCTCAGGGCACACAGCTGCCCGGGCACACTCACCCGATAGTATATGAGGAGAGTATTTACACTGTTTACAGTTGTCTTTTAAAAACTTATATAAACCAGCCTCGCTGACACTGTCCTTCTGTCTTTCTCCGTGTCTCTCTGTCTCTCGTCGGTCTCTAGGTCGTGAGCTAATGAAATAGAACTCAGGTTTAAGACTCCACATAGACTTACTTTTGACCTAAGTATCCAGAAAATTGAAAACATACACAATGGCCAACTCATAAAGCGGGAGCTCATTAACATTTTAAGAGTTAGGAAGTTGGAGGCAGAGTAGAGAGAACAATTTCAGACTTCCGGAATGAAAACGGGAAGCCTCCGGGAGAGAGGCGGATGGCTCCACCTCGAGTATCTTTCGGGAAGACACGCCCATGCCAGACGTCCCATAATGCCATTTCATTTTAATGGCTGAAACCCCATTTTCCACTTGCCTCTCCCGCCGTGGAAGGTTTTGGTTGGTGCGAGGGGCTCTGCTACCCGGTGCCAGTGACTCTCTAATAGGGTAATTGTCCACTTGTCTCAACTTGTTTTCAGACAATTGCTCTGGAGCGCTCTTTCCACTGATTGCAAAACTGCGCCCTAATTGAAGGGCTCTCAGCCGCCCTCCAGCAGCCAGCCGCTCAGCGCTGGCAGGCTGGCTCTCAGGCTGTGCGCTGCATGCTAAAGAGGGCTCTATGGGAGAGTCCTGCGCGGCTCTAGGTTTAAAACCCTGGCTGGTGTTCCGGGGAGGGCGACTCATATTAAGTTACATTGTGATAAATTACCTTGGCTCAGAGAGAAAAAAATGCACAGATGTGTTTCCAGGGAGAGCGAGCAGGTTCAGTGAGTGCTTCCACGCTGCCTCCATGTACCCGGTTTAGGAGCGAGTGACTCCAAGCAGTAGATATAGCTCCGTAGTCGTTTGCTGTGGGGTTGAACCCAGGACACATCAGGGAGGTTGTGGCGTTTTTAGGCTTAGGCACGTGCATCCTCGGAGTCATCTTTTAAACTACTACTTAATCCTAAACCATGCTAGACAGGAATGAATCTCTGGACACTTACACCCAAGACTCAGGACGCCCTGGGCCCAATTTTTCCAGCTAAGGTATCAGGATTGATGACAGCATTGAAAAAATGAAGCTCACGATTCACTGCCCTGGGGAGACTGTTGAGAAGGAGGAAGGGGTGGAGGTGGAGTGGACAGACGGGGGTTTGCTCTGACAGGAAGTGTGGGAGCTCACACGCCACGTAAACACTGGACTGCCAGGGCAGACACCGCCTGGTGCTCCTGACGACCCCGCGCTGGGTGAGTGTGCAGGAAGCTAACAGGGGCCGCCTTGTCCCGAGCTCTCGCCTGCCAGGAGGACTTGCGGGAAGAGGTGGCAGGAGAATCAAGGAACGCCGCCTCCGTTGATAGCCGCTGTAAGGTGAAAGTTTACCCCAGAGAGCCCCACAGTAACAAATGCCACGGGTTTCCACAAAGGTTCGCTCGAAAGAACTTTTCACTGGGACTCGTGGTGGTAAAGTCCTGATTAGAAAGCTTGCAGAACTTAGCCCTTAAACAGACTCATCTTGGTTGCGCGGGTCTGATCGCCACTTGGTGACGCTCTTCTTGTGTTTCTGACTTCCAGTGCATTTCTGGAGAGAGGAGAGCAAGGTATTTCTTAATTCTAAGAGAGTACAGTGAGGAAATGCTAAAAAAAAAAAAAGTCTCTGATTTTCACAGTAGTTTACCTGTCACTTACGACTGACAATGTATGAAGTTAAGACTTACGTAATAGAGATTTGAAGACAAAAATAGTTCTTAATTAAGTCAGGTAATTCATCAGAGATTGAGGTAGTAGCGCCACCTAGAGAACAAAACCACCTGCCCAGCCAGCCTGGTGCTGTCTCCACGCCAAACATTTTGCATGGTTAGGGCTCCTGGGACTTGGAACCGCCTTACGCAAGTTTGGTATGAGTAGAGTGGGGTGGGCGGAAGGAAGGGAACACCCGGGATTGGGAGTGAAAATAAAACGAGTAGATCCACGACTCTGCGTCCACGCTGAGCCCTTTCAGCATCTTAATGTCCTAGCCAAATGGGGAGTCGCTGCCAGGAACAAAGGGCTTGGCTTCCTTCTCGGCATTCATTATTTTCAAGGGTACAAACGCCAGCATCAGAGTACAAAGGTTCTGATTTGATTCATTTGCCACACGCAATTCATTGCACATTCTCAGATACAGCAACACCAAATAAATTGAATGGAAGAAGGACCTTTAAGGGTACCTTTGATCTCCATTCTAATTTTAACTTTAACAGTCTGAGAAGTACCCAGTGAAGTAGCAATAAAGGGTCAAGCACGGAGCAAGGCTTTAAGCACCCCCGAAATGTTTTTTAAAAGTAAAATTTGGTGAAGGGGAAGGAAGTCCTAAGGACTGGACTGAAGGAAACGTCCATTGGAGCCCGCGGCAGAGCACAGTGATGGAAGCAGGGCAGCAGTGGCAGGTTGGCTTCAAGTTTTTCGACGGCCAAAGGAGTATTTAGTTTGCTTTAGCGAGTTCCCGTGGTGGTGTCCCAGGGATGCGGGTGGCAGAATTGCCCCGGGAGAGTCAGACAGGCAGTGTAGGCAAGAACAACTTCTCAGAAAGTTGTGTATTGTGCCGACGGAATGCAGAAAGTGAAGGAAGGAGATGGGTGTAGTGCCACTCCCATACCACTGTAAAAGTCACTCAGTCAGCCGGCGCCCGGAAATTCCTTATGCATATAATTTGGTTCCTCATGAAGCCATGCTCAGTATATCCAAAATGTTTAAGTTGATTTAGACACGTTTGCCGGTGGATTTTCTTTTGAATGTCTTCATGCTTTTGAATGGCAGCGGAGATGCCAGTTCTGATGTTGCAGGAGCTGAAAGATAGTAGATCTCGAGCTTGTGCCTGTTCCTGGCAAGCAGAGAAAAATAACTTGATAATCAAAGGAAGTCATGTCCTGTTGTGCTGGATGGTATCTCCGGTGCAAAAATCGGTGTGCGTAAAGTTAAGACTCATTCAGTCCAGTTTAGGCCCCATGGGATTAACTTGGGATCTCCTACCGCCAGCACCTGCGTTTGCTCTTGCCTTCTTTTGCCTTTGCACACTGATGCTACGCGCGACCTGAAACACACTTCCCCATCTTTTCACACGTTTCTACGTTTCTTTCCGGAATATGTTTTCAAACACAGACAGCCTTGTTTTATACGATGTAGACCTGTGGGTCAAGAAGTTTGCGGTCAGGACGCTGCAGGGAGGTGTGTGGCCTCCGGGGCTCCGGCCAGACTCCGAGCTGCTGTCCCTGCATCCCTGCGGCTGTGCGCCTGGCCTGGCCGGCGGGTGGCCAGTGCGCACTTCTCCTCGCGTCCCCGGAAGCACGGAGCCATGGGCCTCACACACATTCTGCTGGGTGATGGAGCCCGGGTCACTTGCATTTACTTAAATGTGAAATACCATGACGAACTTTTTAAAATCAGGATAGATTTGAATTTCACACATTTCCCACAGCTATGTGGGAAAACACAAGAGAGACTCAGAATTGGCAGGATTTGGAGGAGTGACACGTCAAGACTGTAGAAAGAAAACCTGGGTGTCTTGGGTAACTGTATGTCCCACAAGCCAGTGGGTGGCAAGGGCCCTTAACGCAGCTCCTGAAGTTCTTGATTTCCTCCGCCTCGCCGTGGAGTTGGGGCTGGTCTTGCTCAAGTGTGAGGGATATGTACCTGTGTTGTTTGTGTATCTGGTAAATATAGCAGGACAACCGCACCAGTTTGGCTGCATCAGCCCAGGACTGTCTAACCTCTGTGTGCATTTAAGTAAACAACAAACACATGAGCCACAACCAAACCAGAGCAGACCACAGGGGAAGGAGGGGGACGGGTCCCCCCGTCCTGATAGCAGCCCAGTAGCTGCTCCTCTGCTCCGTGAGACCGAATCAGAGAAACAGATACGTGTTGGATGATCTCCAAATCAGAGTGAGAAGTTCAAAAATAGGAGCGTTACAGGGCAGTCGTGTCCTTCAGCAGCGCCTCCTGTGGGCGCCGGAACATACAACAGAAAAAAGCAGTGCTGGTCTCACAGGACGGCCATGAGAACCTCGCCTCCGTCCTCAGAGCTCGACGTCAGCATTGATGGGATCGCTTGACCTCACTCTGCAGAGCCCTGTTGGAATTATTACCTTGTCAGAAACATTCTGTTAAGCATTGAAATGAGCTATCAATAATATTTATTTCAAAAATACTCTTTTTAGAACAGCACATTATTTTTGTGGTGTTCACAGCATGGAGAATGCCTTTTGAAAAATGAAGTAGGATGTCCTGCTTAGAATCTTGGATTGTCCTTCAGAGTTGGTCTCTTGCATAAGACAGGAAAAACTACCAGCCCCAGGAGGGGTGGTACAGAATCGCCACAGCCAGGGATGGTATGAGTCCCACTCAGTCCCTTTGGTGGACTCCGATTTAACACGACTGGACACTTCTGGTTGTGTACAGACAAAATCGCACACCTCAGCACTCATCTTGTCTAAGTGTGTAACATTTCCCACCCTGAAAGAGTTGTATTCATTGCTTTCATTTCTTTTGATGCCATAAATCCTATGAAAAAGATTGGGAACTGACTAATGTTCATTCAGAAGGGTGGCAGGATGGTCCATAGCGCTCAACTCGAAGCAGGGCGAGGATGGCAGTTGGGTGACTTCGACCGCCACCCCCGGCTCTCGGGACCATGACCCGTGATACTCCAGACACCTCGACCTCCCCGGTATGTTCATGCGAGTGTGTGTGACAGGGGCAGGTGGGACAGGCGTCAGGGCTGGTGTCACTTTGAACAGCAGAAATGGACCCTCTGGTGTCATGAAAGACAAGGGTGATGGGGGCAGAAAAGATGTTTATGCGGCAGAATTTTAAAGTTTAGCTTAGTTTCTCTTTTTGTGGACTGAAAAGAGGAATTTGCTGTATTTGTTGAGCTTCTTAGGCCCTCATTGGAGGTACTGCTGAAACTGAACATCGGAGTCCTGACTCCCAGATGTAGTGGTCATCAGAATCACTTTGAAAATTTAAGAAAAAAAACCAAGGCATCTACAGGGATACAGAGTCCTAGTCCCTGAGACCTGGGTTTTGGAGGGCCCAGGAGTACCTGGGTTTCAGCAGTTCCACAGGTGGATCAGCTATGTGGGAAAGTTTAAGAACTGCTGAAGTAGAAGCCAAATAAACTGAGTATCATATGATTTACAGAATCCTATCATTTACTTCACTGTCCAAATACTTGGATTAGCATGTGGTTACAAGGGATTTACAGCCTTGTAAATAATCATTTAGGGGTACTGAGATGAGAAGGCTGTCGATGTTCCTTTAAACTGGAAAGAAGTTTCCTACTCGGAAAGGACCACATGTGAGCAGGAGCCCTGGGCTGACATTTCTGAGCCCCAAGTGAGCCCTGACATCTCCGGGTTTGAGGCCCAGCATCTGTAGATCTGGGATCTTGGCCAAGTTCCCTAAGGCCCAGCCTCTGCCTCCTTGTAGGGTCGGGTAGGAGCCTACACATGATTCTGTAAAGGATCTGGAACAGAGCTCGGCGTACCCACTCTTTCTGTCAATGACCCTCTCTGGTCCCCAGAGAACATGTTTTTTATGACTGAGGGTCAAGGCAGTAAAGCGCTCTGACCTGTGTCCCGTGACTAAATTTGCTTCACTTTGTAGCAAAGCGTGCCACTCTGTTTTACTCTAATTCTCTAAGCCTAGTTTGTTTATTGATGACTTTTCCTTGCTCTTCACTATCTAAATCCTGCACATGCTTTGAGATCCAACTGGGATTTCTCTTCCTCCGGAAAAGCTCCTCTCCAGGATGGACCTGCTGCGCGCCGTGGGGTGTCTGTGTCATAGCACAGTGGTGAATAGTGTGAGCAGTTGTCTAGTCAGTAAGCCATCTTGCTTGTCTCTGTCAGTTTCTGTACCAAGAGCTTCAGGTACAATGCCCTGGTCTGGAAATTCGTCCTAGAACATCTTCCCTGGGATAGTTGGATTTCCAGGAAACATTTCCCCAACAGAAATGTGATGAGGTCTGGGCCTGGTGATGAAATTTGGTTTCAGGTACGTGTCTGGCTAGATCTGTGTGTGTGAGCCACATACTTGTGTTCTAATGGCAGGACTCTCCTGGACCCTTTCTTGTCCCAAGCACTTTCTTCTTGCCGTTAGAAGAGTGTTGATGGCTTTGATGGGTGACTCCACCCAGACCGTGGCCTTCTGAACAGGATGGCCTGGCCCAGGGCAATAGACCACTTTCCCAAAACCTAGCCCCTTCTCCTCCCCTCTGTGAGGCCATTGTGGGTTTCAGCAGCCTGGCTGTTCTGCAGTAGACAGGAAGCACGGGGCTGGCTTCCTGTGGACCTGCTAAGATCTCTGCTTTCTCAGTTCCCGTGTTTCTGCTTCCGGCTCTGGGCTGGGATCTCATGTGAGGGGCCAGGGAGAGGACCCCTCTGTTTTCTAACACACCTTTGTTGGCAAGGTTTTCCCTGTGGTTTCAGTGCTACTTGACAATTTCTTTCTATTCTGTTCACAACTCAGAATCCCAAGAGGAGGTATGATTGATTACTCCACACAGGAATAGTGGGACATCAGAACAGTTGGAAATGTTTCAGAATTGGATAAGATGTCATCCTTATCCCGGAGAAGCTGTGTTGAAAATTTGACTTTTTTCCCTTCTGTGTAGTATTAACATATGTTTATGATGCGTCATCGTTTCACTGATCCTGGGGAATTGCTGCCACCCTGATAAGATCTTGGGGACTCCCCACCACACCCCTTTGTTGTCCCCCAAGTCCACTTCCCGTCTGCACAGTGTGTACTCCCTCCTTCCTACTGCCTCTCTTTTATTTTGTTCTTCAAAGTATTTACACTTGGGTTTCTCATTAAGAGAACCCACGTAATGTTTAACCTGTGTCTGATTTATTTCATTTAACGTTGGGCCCAGGACCCATCCGTTTTCCCACAAATGACTTGTGTATCCTTCTTTATGGCCATATAGTATTTCATTGTGTGTAAATACATTTTCTTTATCCACTTACCTGCTGATGGACATACTGGCCACTTGCTAATTGAGCTATTTATTGTAAGTCGGCTTGCTGTAGACATCGGCACGCAAGGACCATTGTAATATGAGAACTTCTAATTTACAGGGGAGACTCAGAAATATTGCTGGGTCAAATGCAATTTCTAGTTTTAGTTCTTTTCCTCGTATGCATTTTAATAATAATTCTATAATTGATTCTACAATTTGAGAATCTTTAGAAGCAAAATTATTCTCTTGCCTTCTCTGAGTCCCCAGAGCCCAGCGCACCCCTCACGATAGGTCGCCCCGAGAGTAGTACTGCTGGCTGCACAATTCAGCCTGTTTTCTCTGTGGAAAAGAAGGATTTTTGTGCCCCTACCCTCTGCGGAAGGAAGTCTGATGGGAAATGGGTTCCAGCAAAGCGCCTACCAGTCGGTGCTTGGCCTCTCGCGCCTTTGCTGCAGCAGCTCAGCAGCATGGAGCTACGTGGATGATGAGATAACACGGGCTCTCACTCTACAAAACAGGAGCGGTCCACACAGAGCCTCAGCCTGAAGCCTTCTGCCAATTTCCTCTGCTGCCACCTTTGCCTGCTTTCATTTCCTCTTTGGGACTTTCAGACAGCTGTCAGTCACCACGTTCGTGACACTGGCAGCTTATGTCTCCTTACATCAGCTTACATCCACACGCCCTCTGACAGGGAAGGCCTCTGAGACAGCGACACTTTTCCCTTTGTTGTCCCTGGTGCCTGGGCCTGGAGAATGTCTAATAAATGAAAGTAGCTCAAAAGTAAAATTCAGAAGGCTGCACAAAAATCACACGAAGCTACAAGTCTACAAGTTGACATCTTCAGGACAGACAGTCACAGATCACCTCACTGTAAGCATTGGAGTGACCTTTATTGCCCTGAGAGGAGGTGCAGGGCAATAAACAATAAAGCTTATAAGCCGCTGGGTTTTCTCTACTTAAATAAATGTAGTCCACAATTGAGTTCCTGAGGAGCTGTGGTTTGGACACCGAAGGTTTGGTCCCAGGGCAGGCGCTGGTGGGAGGTGGCAGCCCTTTCCGGAGGCGAGCCCAGTGGGAGAGACAAGAGTCACCGGGGACGTGCCGTCCCAAGGGGCTGTGGGACATCAGGCCATCCTTTCTCTTCCTGGCCTGCCATGGGGTGAGCGGTTCTGCTCTGTCTCCCACACACTGTCCCATGCCAGACTCACAGACTCTGCTCTCCCAGCCGTGGACTAGAGCTCCTATGCACGTGCCAAAACAATGCTTTTCAACAGTAATTTATTTACATGCCTGAAAACTCAAAATAGAATTGAACAGCTCCTCTTCACACAGCTGAGAAGTCTTGTCTCACTTGGGCCTCACTGACTCCAGTCTCCGTACCTAGTGCAATTACCCAATGTAATTGGGATTACTATAATACTCTTCTCTTGTGAAGTTTTTAGATTATGTTTAACAAAAATACAAGCATAAATATTATTTTGTTTCTTTTATTTTGGTACCAGGGATAGAACTCAAACCCTTGTTCTTCCAAGGTAAACACAGTACCACTTGAGCTAAATCCTTGGCCCTTCCTCCAATTAGTATACCAAAGGTAGTGCGCTCCATACACAGTTCGACACATTTTTATCACTTACCAGTGTATTCCAGAGTCTTTCCTTCTATACATGGAAAACCACATTCTCTTTTAGAGTAGCGTAAATTCTTTTCTAAGTATGTACTGTGTTTTTCTTTTCTGGAAACAACTCTTTCTAGTATCCTTGCTCATACATACCTTCTTGTAGTTAACCGTCTCATGTATATATGTGTCATCTTGTATATATGTGCACCCAGATCTGTGAGCTTCTTCTCACAAGCAGAACTGCTAGGTTAGTGAGAAACCCACATGTAATCTTGACTGGTGTCCTCAGCTGTGTGAAGAGGAGCTGGCGGTAGTGACCCACCACAGTACATGTGTCTCCATGACCTCACAGACAGGGCTGCACATGGAAATGGGCCGTATACCTCCAGTGTAGACCCAGTGCTTGCTTTGGCCCTGGCTTCTGTTCCTGCAGAAATCACATCTCACCAGAGACGTGGCCTCAGAGCGGCCATTGAGACACAGGGCCCGATCCATGCTGCCTCCAGAATTTCCCATAACAAAGGTTGCGTGTGCAACCTTTGTTCAACTGATGGGCAGTGCTAGCTCTGACAGGCACAGTGGTGTTTATGGGTGCAGAGGACAGAACAGTCTCACCATGAAGCACAGTGTACCAGGCTCTGGATGCTCTTTCCCCAGCTTCTTGAATCACCTCCAGGGACCTGGTTCAAGATCTGTATCTCCAGTCACAGAGCGAGTCTTGCTAAGCTAGGAGTGTGCATAGCCACCAGTTGCTCTTTTGAGAAACATAGTGCATTTCTCCCAAGATTTATCATTAAATCACTAGTACTCAATAAGGTAAATTGAAGCTGCCAGGTTTACAACATAAACATTCAATTCCGACGCAGAGTTCCCAGACTCTTCCTTACAGGTGTCGAGCAGTTTTCTGCAACGTGCAGACAGGGAAATGTGGAAACACCGGAGTTTGGAGCAGAGATAGCATCTCCACATTTTCTAGAATATGGGTTTCAGGTCATCGTCACTCCATTCCTTACATTCTCAGTGGAAAAGTTAATTCTGTGTGTTGTTCTCTGAAGACAGAGTGCTTGGCTGAGGGAAGACAATCCACCTTGCCATGCCCCGTCCCCCCAGTTCCCTTGCATAGACAGATATGGCAGATGGAACCTGGCGTAGCAGTTCTTCAGGCCAAGTGGACTGTAAAATGCAGGCGTTTGGATAAGGCCACTGTCCTCCCATTCCACTCAAGAACACTTGTATGTCGCAGTGGCCGCCATATTGGTACGCCCTGCGGGTCACTCCTGGGCAGAGGCTGGCCTGCCACAGCTCACTGCACTGCGCTGAGAGGCGCCTTTGCAGCTGACACCTCTGGGGCATTCCCAGCTTTGTTCTCAGGCTCCTTCTACCTATTGCTCTGCTCTCCTGCAAAGGCAGTGGGAGCAGAGCTGACACTCTATCTCTGTGCCCCCGTCACAGTCTCTATCTACCCAACCAGGCACATTTCCAGTTCAGCCCATGTCTGCCGGCCTGGGTTCTCTTGGAATTTTGTCATTGACACCAAGCACCTCTGGTGCCATCAGCAGGCTGTTCTGATGCTGTGCTAGGTTCTCTGCGGGCCACACCGTTTCCTCTTCTGTCTTCGGTCTTTACTCATCATCTGGACATCTTCTCGAGGATGCATTTGAGGTTATCTTGCTGCCACTTTCTCTTTACCCTCGTCTCAGCCCATTAGTTCATTCTGGAGGAATGTGACCAAGGGCTCAAGCAGAGTGGTGCAGTATGTGGACCTCTCTGATGGACGAGCTCCATGCTCCAGTGAAAGACTTTATGTCCCAGCCCCATGGGTAGAGGCACTTGACGTTTGGTCTTGACTGAAATGATTCTTATTCAAGTGGAGTCTATACTGGATATTTGGTGGCTGTGGGTGTTGGGAAGCATGTGGTCTATTCCAACCCCCAAGGTGTCTTGGGGGAAATGTCCTGACATCTCCAACAGATTACCTTCGTGCAATGATATGACGCCCCTTGATCCATCAAGTGGACACGCATGGCTCACACCTTGAGGGAATAATGCTGTGTTGAAAAGCAGGTGGTAACATTGGGGTATATCCACCCCGTTGGAATTGGTCAGTAAGCAGACTGGTTATCACAGATTAACACAGAGGGCTTTGCTGAAGTGCATGAAGTGATACATAGGGACTGCAAGATGTTTTGTCTCTGTGAGCGTCTTTCAGAATAGCAGACACCATGTCTGCATCTGACTCCGTATGAACATGCAGCCCTGGTTCAAATCCTGCCTCCACCTCATGGACTGGATGTTTTCAGAAAGTTTGCTGAACCTCTCTGACCCTCCATCACTTAGCTTAAATGCTGGGCAATCTTATTGTATCCTTCAGAGTCGATGAATGTTAGCAGTTTGGGGGTGGATTCCAACTCAAGGAGAATCTTGATATTGCTTAGATTTATGCAGCTGCCCAGAGCACCTTCCAAATGTCTTGCCCAACACGCACTGCTACCAACAATGCTATTCTCATTTACAGACACTAAATCTAAATGCAGCCTTGTTGCGCAGCATAGGGCACAATTGAGTTAGGTCAGGCAGCTGAGTTTTCAGGTGTCTTCAGTGAGAAGCGGTGGAGTCAGAGTCTCTGAGATCCCGATGCTCTTACTACAGTGACGACATCTCTTTGTAGGTTCGTGCTGTGGCCGAAGAGATGTGGGTGTTTTCTGAGTGGCCTCCAGGTAGACCCTGTGCATCTCGATGCTTACATCCCTTGTATTTCAGAGGAGCTGAGCACAGCCAGTTTGGTGACGGGGGCCTGCTCAGTCGCTCTTCCTCCTGCATTAAGCCACCAGTGCTGAGCACTTTCCTGAGCCTCTATGGTGAGTCATAAAAGAAAACTGTAGAGTTGGATGCAGAAGTAAGCTGAAGGCCAGCAGCACACATGGCGCCCTCAGTCCTCTGTGTGTACAGGTAAATCTTTGCTAAGCTCAGCACAACTGTGGCTCAGAAGGGCTGCGTGTCCACACACGTCCCGGGCCTGCCCACAGCTTGTGCACAGCGTGGCAGCGCATCCCGGAGGGCGGGCGGGAGTGTGTGTGCCTCCGCACTGCAGTGGATGGGACAGCTTCGCTCCTGAAAATGCTCTCCCCAAGGTGAGCAGTGGGGAATTAAGCAACTTCTTGCTTATCCTCACCTCCCCATAGGAGTTTCTGATGCAGTTTGGAAAAGAAAGGTATTATTTTGTCTGCAGAGATAATGCATCTCTCTTGTTTCTTCCTCCACCTGTTTTTCTCTCTCTTGCTGTTTTGAAGTTTCCTGCTGTGTGTCCTCAACAAGGTCTGATCTGATTTGTGCCGCCCTTTCTCAGGCTGAACCTCTCCGTCCGGGTCTCCTTTGTAGCATCATAGCTGCTGCATTGGTCCCAAGATGGGTCTGATTATGTGCACATCTTTCTCTATTTTGATAACTAATTAACCACAGGGCACATGGATTTTGGGGTCTCAGGAGGGACCATGTGCAGAGAACCCGGGAGGGCTTGGCAGTGCCCCAGCTCCGGGCAGCAGGCGCGTGGTGTGGGCGGGTGCTGGTGTTCCTCTGTGAGAGTTCCCCCAGCGTCTGGGGCGGGAGCGTGGGTGGTGGGTGATGCTTCCTAAGCAGCCTGTTGATCACAGTGCTGAAGCAGGAGACTGCGACAAGGCGACTGGCCTTCACTGTCTTTGCCTCCCTATTGTAAATTGTGATTGCTCTCACAAGTTTCCAGTCAGCGCAGGCTGGCAGCCTTGCCTGAGTGGGATTCCCCTCTCCTCAGGTCTGAGGGTTACCAGGCATCCGCAGTGGGGACAGAGAGCGTGTTTGTCTTCCGATGCAGAGCCTGCTTCATGTTGGAGGCGGGATGGCAGCAGGGGCTTTGCTGTCACAACCTGTGGCTGTCAGCAGATGTGGCTGCAGTGTCAGAGGGAGCAGCTGGTCCCTTTGCAGTACTGACATCCGTGCTGTTCAGAGTGGGCTCCCAAGTGCAGCTGATGCCACTTGAGATACCACCTGGAAGAGAAGGCTTTGTGTCCAGTTGGCCTCACCTGTGTACAAATGATCCGTCACTGTGTGTTTTCCCAGGGCGTCACTGGCTTTGGACCGTCAAACCTGGCATTCGGGTCTAACAGTGCTTGCCTGTAGGATTCTGTACAAAGACGCACGGTGGGCCAACTCCAGTTCTGCTTACAAAACTGTCCCGTCAGCTCCCTGACATTCGTGCTCAGTTCCAAAGCCGTCAGGCCTTTTTGTGAGTTTTCTGAGTCTCCACTCCTGAGGTGCTCCAGTCTCAAAACATGTGATCCCCGAGACGAGGCAGCGGCTGAGGAACGGGGTGACCTGCTGGACAGATCGGAGTGGGAGGGGCTTTGATACTTGACGCACGTGTGGCTGTATTTCAGGGTTTGCTTTTGGTGCTGTTTTATTAAGTGTTTGGATTTGAATTTGGTGGTGTCAGTAGGAGTGAGCTGTGTCTGTTCTTTTTAGAGTAAGTCTAGACAAAAGAAATCTCTATTAGTGAGTGAGTCGCACCTCAGGCTCCATCTCGCTGTTTCAGAGCAGAGAGATCTCACAAGGGCAGGGACATTGGGCCGCAGTGATTCGGCTGAAGCCCCACCATGTGCTGTAGCTGTCCCACGGCTTCCAGGGAGTCTGGGCAGAGCCAGGCGCATCACGTGACTCGTGAAGCCAGATAGGCTCCCAGTGGCTTGAAGCACTTGGGTAAAAATTCATGAGTGCACACAGTCCAGTGTTAGGTCAGTAGTTGTCCCCACGAGCATACAACCAATCGCATTTATGGCTATCCTGCACTTCCCAGGTTAAACACGGAGTGGAAAAGCCAGTTGACATCCAGAGAACCCAGATTTAACTTAATCCTATTGCAAAAGCAAAGATAATTTCCCACAAAATGAATGTCCCAATAAAACAAGTCAAACCAAAGAGGAAAGAAAATACCGTCATCTTCTCTGTTGACTGTAACCCTTTTGTGTCCGTATCTCAAGCAGGTTCCTTTCTCTTTAGTTCTTTCATCCACCACTTCTCAAATTTAATGAGCTCATGAATCCTCTTCAAGTAGATGCATCTGCTTGAGTTGTGAGTTCTCAGCAAGTGAATAGGACGGAGGGGCGGGAAGGGGCATGAGGCACTGAGGACCTTCATCCCACACCAGCTTTTTGAAGCTAATTTCAGGCCCTATAAATCTCAAGTTGGAGCATTTCAGTAAAAAGTGTGTAGTGTGTTAATATGCTCAATTTGTGACGGTGACACTCAAATTAAATTATCAGAAGTTTGAGTCTCTAAGCTGCATAAAATTGATCCCATGCTGGAAACATGTCTATAAATTCAGAAGTACATACACATGTCATGTCTGTGTGACGGTGACATTTTATCTCCCTGTTTACTATGTGCAAATCCAGTGTTTGTTTATAGGAAATTCCCCACTATGATTTCACAGTGGGTAAGGAATCTATCATCACTAAACCTGGTTCACTTGAGAATTTTCTAGACTGTTCACGACACAGTGAGTCACTAAGACTTCAAGGAAAACTAACTGGAAATGTCTTCTTAATTATGGTCGGTGTCTCCCATGTATGGGAATGTGGTAAATAATACACTGTTAGGCTGTTAATTCTATCTTTATTCCCGTGAATTTTGAAGGAAACAGAACTCTAATTAAAGGCAGTGCACTTTTTAACTGAGTGTCAGCTGCTGCTTGGGTTGGATGAATGAAAATGCAGTGTGCTGAGGAGCAGGGTTTTCAGACAGCTGCTTGCTAGATATGCAGACGGCCCACCTGAAGGGGGCGCTGTCACACTTTCGGGTGGTGGGATGCAGGGCCCAGGGGAGGTGCCAGCTCTGGTGGCTCTGGCCTTCCAGGCACCTTCCTAGGTGACAGTGGCACAGTGGGCTTCTTGAGCAGACGGGCAAAAGCATGAAGGGCTCTTGTGCAGTGGCAGTCGGTGCCAGGGGGGACCTCTGGCCATGTCCAGTCCTTGTGCCCAGTGTCCATTCCTTACTCCAGACTGCGGACATCACCTCAGCTCACATGGAAGCTTGCTGCTCCTACTCCATCCGCACCCTCTAACTACCGTGTCACAGGGCAAGGACAACCCATCCTTGCGGGCATGGGACCTGGCTTGGGCGGGGTGCGAATTGCTGCAAGTGCCATTTGGGGAGAGCACCCGTGTCCGTGATGTGATCACAGCTCGCATGTGAAGAGTGGGGTGTTGGGGGTGGAGGGAGGTAACAGAGGACGTTTCCATCCAAGATACGTGCAAAGCTGTCCGTCAGATTAGTCATCAGGGTTGTTTCTCTCGTGGTATTTGCATTCACTTGTGATGTCAGGGCTGAGGGGAGCATCTGCCCCTGGCATTCAATGAGGGCCAGAGGGTTGTGAAGCGCCACTCACTCACCACAAGCAAACCAGGGGCCAGGCAAACTCTGCCACAAAGGATTGCATTATGTAGGAAGTTACACTAGTCCAGGTTTTCCAGGAAAACGGATCCAATAAAAGATGTAGGTAGATAGAGTGATCAAACAGTTGGGTCACTATTGAACTTAAAAAAATATATATTAAACTAGAAACATTTCTTTTCGTTTCCTGTGAAGTGCTTCTCACTTTGAACACACTTATCCCTCGTTTTTGCCGCTTTCTGATGCCGCTCTAGAGTCCTCTTTCCTGAGAGTCTTCACGACTGTGATAAAACATATGTCGGCTCTCACTGCTGCCGTGGGATAGAGAGGTGGCTCCTAAACACTTGACAGCAGTCAAGTGTGAGGTCACCCTTGACCGGGTGAGGTCCTCACCCGCCTCAGTCTCTGGGTTGAAACTGTGCGATTTCCTGCTCTTTGTCACAGTGGAAATGACCACACAGGGGAAACGCTGCGAACTGATTTGGGACATTGCAGCAGCCGTGACAGCAGAACAGAAGACGCTCGTGAAGGCTGTAGAGCCTCTGTAGAAAGTGGCCACAGAGCGGGGATCCCTGGGCTGGCCTGGCAGCGAGTAACTGAAGCAGGATTAGTGGCAGTGTGTCTCACTGAAATAGGTTCTTTGGAATTTTTAACATTCACCATAAGGTCATACCACATACAGCCTTGACTGTGTGGAGGGGCATGTGTTAGAAGTGTGAGCTCACAGGACGCAGCAGGGTGAGGTGTTCCATGATGGGGTCTCCAGCCCAGCCCCTGGGATGCACGATATGGCTCAGTCCAATTCCAAAGGCCCGAAAAGCCAGGGTGCTAGGGTGAGTCAGGAAGCCCTGAATCCGAGAACCGTGCGCCCAACTCTAGGAGAGGCAGAGTCTCATCTCTTCTGAGTTGCTCCTCATAGGCCTGAGGCTGCATTTCCCCACTGAGGCCACAGACTCTGCCCACGGGAAACCCCTCCACACACACCCCAGAAGAGCGATTTGTCCCCAGGAACTGACCTCGCCACGGGAGTGCGTTAGGATGTCTCCTACATCATCCTTAACGGTCAGTCACATATCTGAAGATGCTTCGCGAGGGTGCTGGAACCTTCTCGTTATGTAACCCTTTCTAAAACATTAGTTTGAAATGAATGAGCTACCACAATAAGTAGGTATCGAAGGGTCATGAGATCCCTCCCTTCTATTTTGATGACTTTCCGAGAGAGATTCGGGGGGCTTGTATTGCCGCGGTGTGTGTCTGGGCTTGGCTCAGGAGCGCATGTGCAGTGGAAGCACATTGGAATAATGGAGTGATGCAAGAAACGGGCTGGTTTCCTTGGAGTTTGAGTTCTGACCTCACACTGTCAGGGGAACCACAGCGAGCAGATGAGTTGATTAAATCTCTGCCTCTCTTTTCTCTTGTACGAAATGGGGATAATTATAGTTACCTGCGTCCCTATGGTCCTGTGAGTCTTAATTACTTAATATTTGCAAAGTGTTTGGAGATCTTTGAATTAAAAGTGCTGAGCCGCACAGCCCAAGTTTGGTGCGATTAGAAGTGGAATGAAAGTTTGCGGCTGGCCTTCGCCCTGCCGCCCCGTCCTGTCCACTCTGTCTGAGGGTCCCTCGGCTGCTGCTGAGCGCTGACCCTCGCTCTCCAGTCTGCTTTTGGTCCACAGCCCCCTCCAGCTGTTGGGTGGGTAGATCCAGGCCTGGCACCCACACTGCCGTGATGCTCAGTGTTTACTTCTGAAACTCAGGGTTCCCGGGAACCCAGCATGGGAGCCTTGCTTTCTTCCGCGCTCCTCCCCCCAGGTCCCCCAGCCGAGGTAGAGCTGGTCATCGGGAAGCGTCGGCTCTCTTCGAAACTCTCTGGGGCTCTTCAGCGTTGGGAAAGCGGGAGGCTGGCTCTTTGCCGTCACCCCAGGGGAGCATCGGTCTGTCTTTCATAAGTACTTCTTTGCACTACATAACGATGAGGTGCCGTGTGGGAAATCGGTCCGTGTACATAGCACACCTTAAGTTTTTTCTTATGTCCTTTCCCTGTCCCTTGCTATTCCATCTCTTGGTCTCCTTCCCTTTTACAAAAGAGCTCTCTATTTTCTGTTATCTATGATTTTGTTCTTTATTTATACTGTGGCTCTTGCATATAAGAGAAGCTATACATTATCCAAGCCTTTTAAGCCTGTGTGCCTCATTGATTTCACATAATATTTATGGCCTGATGGTTCATCCATTTTCCTTCCAATGGCTCCGCCTTGCCCTTCTTCAGGGCAGAGTAGTACTCCGTGATGCACATACAGCACACGGTCTCTCACCATTCATTGTGGATGGGCATATGGGCTGCCCATTCTGATGGGTGCTGCTGTAAACAGTACATCATTAATCCTTTTGGGACATAGCCCATAGTTGAATGGAATTTCTTCTCTAGTTTTTCAAGGATTCCATCTAATTCCACCTCTTCCAGCCCAGCCTGCTGCTGTGCAGGAGTTGGCTCCATGCCTCCCACCCCTGAACTGTCCAGCAAACCCCCGTCACCCACCAGCATCTTCCCAGATGTACCAGACCCCTGCAGTCTCCTCCATGAAACTCTTCTTCCCTCTGGTCCCAGGAGCCATCCTGGATGCCTGTCTTTACACTGCACCTTCGCACCTGTCTGACTTCTCTCGACAAATGGAACACGGAGGCCGGGCCCGATCCTGAGTGAGTGAAAGGGAGGCTGGTGCACCGTTGTGTGAAACTGGACATGAAGGAAATATTTCAGATTTTGATTTACAAGTTGTCATTGAGGCATCATCTGTGTGAGGGATTAAATACTCATTGAGCATGTCTTCAACATCTTTGTTGTTTTATGACTGTCTCCAATGAGCTACCGTATCAGCAAACTTTTCTTCGATTATACACTTATGGACTGGAAAGAAACAGACAGTGGCTTTTTCTCTTTTGTACACACCTGCATTTTCTGTAATGTTTGGTTCCCTTCTTAGCTTCCGCTGTAGGAACTTGGTTCTAACATGCTTACATCTTTGCGCAGCTTTCCTCAGAGAAGACGGCATGATCAAGCTGGGAAAGCTACGGGATCAGAGCTCGAAATTCATCCACCTTACAAACCAGTGTGGTCGTAGTGCTGCCTTTTGAAAGCAAGCCTCCAAGAAGACACAAGTGCAGAGCACTGTGCCTGTGTTCTTTCTCTGAGCCCCTTCTTTGTCTCAGCCTCTCTCTCTCCTCCTGTGGCTAATACGCTGAAATCGGCGGCACGTCCTGGAGTAAGAGCTTGGCTTGGCGCCAGATGACTTGTGAGCTTGGAGACATTTGACATTTGACGGATCACTTAGCCACTCTCAACTGCAGTCGCCTCATGTGTGTTGTGGGAATTCATTCCTTTCCCACCTCCCGTAACATCAAATTAGTTGGTGTTTCTGGATTTTCCATAGGCTTTCGTACCAGTGGTCTGCAAACTTTTTGGCACCAGGCACCGGTTTTGTGGAAAATCTTCCCGCCTGGGCGTGGGGTGCCCGTGGAAGGTTTGGGGATTGGATTCTTATGTGGAGGATGCACCTTAGATCCCTCACAGGCACAATCTCTGGTAGCCTGGGCTCCTCTGAGAATCTTGAGCCCAGCAATCTGGTAGGAGGCGGAGCTTGAGCGATGATGTGAGCAATGGAAGTGGCTGAGAACACAGGAAGCCTGGGCCACTCCCCCATGTCTGACCTGACGCGCAGCCCATCTCTCTACAGTCTGAGGACCATTCTGACGCACAGGGGCCCACGGCCTGGGGCCCAGGGGCCCTGGTGTATGGGGTTGTATGTTACTGCTGAACAGGGTGTCATGGATATTCTTTGGGGTGAATAGTTGAGACTTTGAGTCATGGCTGCAACTAATCTTCTTTCCTACCTTGTTTATTTTCTTGTTCTCCCTGTGAAGTGGGGTGTATTTCCTGAGAACGAGGCTAAGGAAATGCTTCCTGCACTTTATAGAGTGGTTTAAGGGTTGTCGTAGCATTGAGACCAGATTAGACAGCACCAGTGAATGTATTCAGGAGAATGGAGCAAGCAGATGAAGGCTCCTTGGAGCAGTGTCCTTCTTTCTCTTCACCTTCCCCGTGATAAGGAGACAGTGGCAAGAGAGATGTGAGCATTGTCAGGTGAGCCCTCAACCTTTTGCCATTTTTCTAATGCACTATATACAATAGCTCAGGGCTGCCAGCTTTGCGCTGGACAATGTGGGTTACTGGCTGGAGGTTCTTCTTGAAGTTTACCTTCCTTTTCTGTCTAATAGGGAGCGCTCAGCACAGGGAAACTGTCCCCAAGAGACTCGTTTGTCCAGGACTCTCCAGAGAAAAAGGACCTACTACTCAGTGAAGAGCTGGAAGGATAAGAAAAAGGGGAAATAAAAGTCTGGAAATTCAAAATTTTATTTTATTATTATCAATACCAAGCCTACTTTCTCCCATTGACCCTTACGGACCTGACTACATCGGTAGTTACGCAGTTACTATGTTGTGGAGTCACTTGTTTTTCAATCCCTCAAGTAAAATTTTACCCATTAGAAGAATGCAAGAAATTTTTGCCATCTGTCAAATAACTCAGCACTTATAATTTGGGGTTAACAGAGTCCATAGTATAGCTCAGAACTTCAGTATGCTCTCTGATGCTTTCCAGATGAAATGGATTTTTAGGAAAAGTGTTAGACCCGTCTTGTGTCTTAGCTGGGGTTAGATGGAGTGTCCCCCAGAGGCCTTATGCACAGACAGGCAGAGCTTTTGAACAGAGGCTACTCATGGCGCGCTAGGTGGAACTGACTAACTCTTACAGGTGGGGGTCTGGTGAAGGTGGAAGACACGGGCCCCTGAGGAGTGACTGGAAGGGAGCTTCTCCCTCTTTGGCTTGCCCTAGTCTCTGGTTCCTTCCCACCATGGTGTGAGCAGCTCTTCTGCCGTGTTCTTCCTGCCCTGGAGCCAGCCAACCACTGACCTCTGAAAACTACGAGCCCTAAGAGCTGTGTGCATCAGGCGCTGTGTGCTGGTGATGAGAGGGGCCTATCGTAGGCTGTTACATAGAACTACCATCCCTTCTTAATTGCTGCCGTCATTAGCACTACGAGAAATCAGACTGTTGACTTCTAAACCGGTGATGAGTGCTACATAGATGATAATGGGGAACATAGAGGTAACAGAGGTTAGATGTGCTGGAGCGATTAGAGAAAGTGACGCTTGTGATTTGACCCAAAAATAGGCCATGGATAAGCAAGATTTTGAGGTAGAAGTAAGATAGGGAGAGAGAGGTTGAGGTTCTAGTTTATCACTAGAGAACGAGTCCCTCCAGGGCAGATCTCCTCGGGGCTCAGGCCTAGTCAGAGCAGAAGTGACAATACATTAGTGACATAAGGAAACCGCAGAGCGGGGTGCACAGGTTTCGGAGGATGCTGAGCCACTGGAACAGAAAAGGCCATGTTGGGGCCGTGTAAGAGATGAGATGTAAGATGAGAGTGCTCGGTTAGAAGGGTTATCGTAGTTCACTGGAGGTCAGATGGTGCGGGCAGGGAGGGGCGTGGCAGGCGGAAAGCCGGTGACATCTCTTCTTTCCTGGGCTTCATACAGTGATAGGTTTTTATACAGTGGTATCAGATTTGATTAAATGAGGGATTAAAAGAGCTGATAACAGCAAGTTTCCACCCTGTGAACCAGGTGACTGGAGTGAAGGAGCTCAGTTTTGCATTCTTTCCTCGACCTCAATTTCCGGAGCCCCGTGGGCTGTTTTAATTTGGACTGGGAATGTGAGGAGACAGCTTTTCATTCACTGGTGTAAGTACCGCCTGCCCAGAATAGAAGCCTTCTCAGAGGATCCATTTCTCTGTTGATACAGAATTCGGAACCTTCACAAAACTCGAGTTATTGGCAGAATGAACACTGGCATTTTATTCCAACCAATCTGCCCTTCCTAATCTCAGAGCAGCCTACAATCCAAGCAGCTCTGGGAACGCATGTCGTACCCGCACAGTGAGAATGAATTTAGAAGGAAATGTGTTTGTGTTTAGCAACAATACAGAGTCTCTCGGCAGTAGAAAATGTCATCTCTTTAAAAGTAGAAGACAGAAAATTTAGGCTTTTTTAAACCCATCTGAGGAGACTGCAGGTGGTGGCCTTGGTGTTTGGGGATGCGTCACAGACATAGTCCCTCTTCTGTGGATTGGTGCAGCGTGGTGGCCATTCTGTGTGCATGTGCACCTGTGCACGTGCGTTTGCAAGTCTAAGCTCCAGAGCATGGCATTGCAGCTCGTGTCAGCGCAGGGATGGCACTGTGTACTCAAGGGCCACAGGCTGCACACAGGTAAGTGCTTGTCCAGTCCTAGACCACCTGACGATAACCCTGGGTTGGCCTGTAGGTAGGTCTTTACTTTGCTTCTTCATCTGTGCTAATTTCCCCTTGGAGCTTGTAGCCCTAGGCCCAGTGGAGCAGAGAGCCACCATCTGGTAAACAGGAACAGATTGGTTTTGTGGTGTGCTGGTAAGGGGGCTGCCCAGCAAACTTCAAATACACAGAAAGAAGCAGTCACTGTCTATTCCAAAGTGTGTAAAATACCACTCAACCTTTTATAGATATGATAAACTCAGAATTGTCTCTCTCTCTCTCTCTCTCTCTCACACACACACACACACACACACACACACACACACACACGGCACTTCCAGGGGTTTTCCTACCAGATCAGCGCCTTAACCTGCAAAGCCAAGGTGAGGCCTCAGAGAGCTGGTGGCATATTTGAAATCGCCTGAGTGGCCTTTGCAGGGCTGACTTCTCCGGTTCCCAAAGTGCACACACTGCTTTCATGACATCAGCCCCAAGCTCAGACACATCATTAAAATGAATGGATTGAAAATGATTTCTGTTTAGATATAACCAAAGGTCTTGACTTGTGACCACCCAGGTGCAGTAGAAGCAAGAGCGAAATTGGGAGCCAAGGGGTTAGTATTATCCTAACCCCTCCTGATGACACAAGGCCTTGAGTTCACTTCTCTGCAAAGCGTGATGGTCTGGAGAGATGTTCTCCCTTCTCGGCTAGAATAGATGATCCCTGCAGGAGAAAGATGGCAGCGCCAAGGTCCTGGCTGCTCCTGGCCGCCGTGCGCGCCGTTCATTCCTTCACATCACCAGCGGGACAGACCCCTGCCCCGTGGGCCTCTGCTGCTTCTGTGGCACATTTCTGCAAAGGCCATGTTGCTAATTAGGAAAAAAAATTACTATTACACTTGGAATTGTTGCTTAGTAACATTTCTGATTTTATGTTTCTTCTGACAGCCGGAGCAGAGATCATTAAAAATTAAGCTTACAATGCTGCTAAAGTGGGGGAAAGAGGAAAAGGAAGCCAGTTTTTTTCACTTGCTTAGAAGCCATTTAATCTCGTTCATATGCTAATCTCAGGGGAAACACTGCACAGCCTGGTTTACTACACCAGCTAAAGCACATCGGACACTGGTCTGTGGGTGGCGTGGCCGGGGTTGGCCGGGAGAGGTAGCTGGGTCTGGAATGGCGATCCGAGGGGCCGCGGGGTGTCCCCGGGCATCGCTGGGAATGAGGCTCTGACCCTCTCGTGTCTCTCTGTTGTGCCCGCAGTTCCACCAGGTGAGAAGAGTGATGACCATCCTTTTCCTTGCTATGGTTATTTCGTTCTTTGGTTGCATGAAGGCCGCTCCCATGAAGGAAGCCAGCGTCCGAGGCCCAGGCAGCTTGGCCTACCCCGGAGTGCGGACCCACGGGGCTCTGGACAGCGTGGCCGGGCCCAAGGCGGGCGCGCGGGGCCTGCCGTCCTCGTCGTCATCGTCCTCGTCGCTGGCTGACACGTTCGAGCACGTGATTGAGGAGCTGCTGGAGGAGGACCAGAGAGTCAGGCCGCACGAGGAGAGCACGAAGGACGCGGACTTGTACACGTCCAGGGTGATGCTGAGCAGCCAAGTGCCTTTGGAGCCGCCCCTGCTCTTCCTGCTCGAGGAGTACAGAAACTACCTGGACGCTGCCAACATGTCCATGCGGGTCCGCCGCCACTCGGACCCTGCCCGCCGCGGGGAGCTGAGCGTGTGCGACAGCATCAGCGAGTGGGTCACCGCCGCTGACAAGAAGACTGCAGTGGACATGTCCGGCGGGACAGTCACTGTCCTGGAGAAGGTCCCCGTGTCCAAAGGCCAACTGAAGCAATACTTCTACGAGACCAAGTGCAACCCCATGGGCTACACCAAGGAAGGGTGCCGAGGCATAGACAAAAGGCACTGGAACTCGCAGTGCCGAACTACCCAGTCGTATGTGCGGGCGCTCACCATGGATAGCAAGAAGAGAATCGGCTGGCGGTTCATAAGGATAGACACTTCCTGTGTGTGTACACTGACCATTAAGAGAGGAAGATAGTGGCTTTATGTTGTATAGATTATATGGAGACAGAAATTATCTATTTGTATATATACATAACAGGGTAAATTATTCAGTTAAGAAAAAATAATTTTATGAACTGCATGTATAAATGAAGTTTATACAGTCGGTGGTTCTACGATCTATTTATTGGACCTATCCATGACCACAAGGGAAACAGTCATTTGCGCACAACTTTAAACAAAAGTCTGCATTACATTCCTCAATAATGTTGTGGTTTTGTTGCCAAGAATCAAAAACATAAAAAGTTTAAAAAAATACTAATAAATTGCATGCTGCTTTAATTGTGAATTGATAAGAAACTGTCCTCTTTCAGAAAACAGACAAAAAAAAAAAAGACAAAACAAAAATCTGAACCAAAACATTCCGCTTCCATTTTAGACAGCCAGTATCTCCGTTCCTGTTAGTACTCTTGTCTGTTTTACTGCTTTTAACTTCTGATAGCGTTGGAATTAAAACTATGTCAAGGTGCTGTTGTCATTGCTTTACTGGCTTAGGGGATGGGCCGGGAGGGAACCTTTTTGTTTGTTTTGTGTTTTTTTTCCATTTGTTTGTTTGTTATTTTATTATTATTATTACTATTTTGAGTTCCCACAGGGAGTCGGGGTGGGAAAAGAATTCTGCTATCCACTCTGCTCGATGACAGACGCCTTTGTACATTGTGAAGATGTTTGCAGTGTCGGTCAGACGGCTGGAAAGACGCCCACGCTGCCCTTCCCGAGTGGCCCGTCTCGGGTCCCTGCCCTGGGTCCAGGAAAGCCTTGATCCCAAAGACCTCTCTTCGCTCAGGCCACCCTTCCCTCCTCCCTTCCGGCCCCCCTCTGTTTCACTTTAACTTATGAAGGTTCAGTTGCGCGCTTTAAAATCTACCACTTTTGTGAACAAATTGTGTCCCGTGGCGGCACACGTGGAAAACGCTGATTTATTATTTTTTTTAGAAGAGAAAAAAAGGACACTAAGAACTAACCCCCAAAGAAGTATTTTTTTACGAAAGGTCATTAGAGTAAATCACGGTGATGCTTTACAGTCACGGTTAGGGTCAACAGGGTCCTGCCAGGGGGAGGGAGAGCTCCGCGTCCACCCAGGGACGCTCAGGTCACGGCAGGACGCTGTGTGACTGGTGACACGGACAGAACAGTCCTGCGGAGCCACCGGGGCTCACAGGCTGCTCCCCATAGTGCGGGAGGAATGTCTGAGCGGCCACCCAAGGTCCAGGTGGAGTTGGGAAGGGTACTCGAGATGTTCCTAAAGAATCACCTCCAGAGTGGCCCGCGGTGACCGTGTCAAGCTGCCTGGACCTCGTGCTTTAAGTGCCTACATTACCTAACTGTGCTCAAGGGGTTCTCTGTGAGGACCACGCCCATGCTGACTTCTCTTCTCCACCCCACCCTGGATCGTTGTGCATCAAGCTGGAGGATTCACCACTTGAGCAGGTTTGGAGCCAAGGTGGCGTTTTTTATGATCGGGAGATCCATCCACTGAGATCAAAGATGTTTACTGCAAGAACACTTCCATGCTTTGCAACTAGACTATGAGGAAACTGGGGTTTTGCCTTTTGAGAACTTTTTGGTAAAAAGAGAACAGGAAAAGATCTCAGGCTTTCAAAAGATCGAGGCCTGAAAAGATAGGAATCTTGTCCAGAGACAAGACTTGTGAAGAAGCCTCGCTCCGCTCCGTGGAGGAAGCTGGGACAGCTGGTGGCACCTTCTCCCCAGCGAGGGCTGCGGCACCACTGCCCGTTCTGTCTGTTCTCGGCCCCGCTTCCCTCTGCCCCTTTGGGCTACAACAAGTCAAGTTGGGAGGCTAGATAGTGCTGCTGGGAGGAAGGGACCCCAGGCAGAACTAGTGTTCAGCCCATTGACCCGTCACCCACTTCCGAACCTGCAAGTATTAGTCGCTATCACCTGGACCAGTGTCCTGGAGGCCCCAACCAAACTTCAAGCAATTGCTACACCTTAGTATGGTGAGGGATGAGAAAGGATGTTCCAGTGGGACCCTGGGGTAAGATCCCATCAGCAAACAGTTTCTGTTTGTTCAGTCCTTCACGTAGAGTTCGCCTCGCCTGTGTGGCTCCACCTGCACACCTGTCTGGGGAAGCCTTTCTGTAGTATAGGTTTGTGCTGTGCCGTTTGACAATATTAGCGATTGCTTTTTAACCTGTAGGAATGCTTGGAATATGTGCTGTCTCCTCACCTTTCGCAGCTTCCTTTTGAGGAACAATATTCACAAACCAAACAGTCACCATTGCCGTCTTACAAATATTAAAAGGACCAGATCTGTGACATGGTTTTGTGGTAGACAATGTCCATGTCTCACTAACAAGATGCATCGCAGTCATATGCTTGGTGATTTATGTTGACCTGCAGTTTCTTTTGTTAAAACCTCTGTCGCTGTTCGTTCTCGTTCTGTTCTGTTTTCGCTGTGGTCTCTTTGTGGCAGAAGTGTTTTTATGCATGGCAACGGGCCTGTTGCTTTTTTATGGTGATTCCCATTGAAAATGTAAGTAAATGTCTGTGGCCTTGTTCTCTCTATGGTAAAGATATTATTCACCATGTAAAACAAGAAAAATATTTATTGTATTTTAGTATATTTATATAATTATGTTATTGAAAAGAATTGGCATTAAAACTTAACCGCATCAGAAGCTATTGTAAATACAAGTTCTATTTAAGTGTACCAATCAACATATAATATATGTTTTAAATATAGAATTTTTAATGTTTTTAAATATATTTTCAAAGTACATAAAATCTGGGGGTTCTGGGTTTTTTCTCTTCACTGTAAAACAAACATGAGGACGTGTTTTATTATAAATACGTGTGTGCCTTCCTTGAAGATCAACCCGATTAATGGTAGCAGTTGGACAACCCCCAAGAGAAGATGCTTATTTCAAAGTCTGGGGAGGCCCGTCCTGCAGTCTGAGCTTCTGAGGAAGCCGGAGGATTGGGCCTATCTTCTGCAGGAGAAGCCAGGGGTGTCTTTTTCTAGTATGCCTGAAAGTTTTCCCTTTTGAAGTGATGCACTTTCATCAGATACGGACCCATCTGTCCTAGCAACATCAGGACCCAGCGTCAGGGCTGGCTGGTCCTATTTGATATCAAATAACTGTTAAAAAATAATCCAAGTAGGTTTACTTAAGGATAATGAGAATAAATTGGTCCAAATTTAGAAAGCCAATAACTGAAAAAAAAAAAAAAACAGAAATTCAATATTTGGATGCAGGTTATAGACCCTCAGTTTGGAAACCATGCCATTTGCAGTGTGTGTGTGTGTATCCATTGCACTGATTTAATTTTGTACATGGAGCATGCAGCATTTATACCATTTCCCCATGATCTAACAGATTGCTAGGATTTCTAAAAAGATTTGCCTCCGTAATGGCTGCCAAGCCGCTGGGTAATTTAGTTAAAGTGTTTAGAGTTATCGCTAAATCACAGGGAAATAAATGGTTGGATTTGAAATGAGGGAAAGGGCCATTAAAGAGAAAATGCATCTGTTCCTGCTCCTCGGGTCCCTGTGTGAGCACTGACAACCCATCCGGAGTGTGGCGAACTGTATCTGTACAGTGTATCATTTCTGTTTCAAACACACACACGGTTTCCTCTCAGATCATCTGAGAAATGAGGATGAGGAAAGTCATAACCAGCATGGACTTTTGTTATGTGAATGGGAGAACAGATTGAATGAGACAGATTCCTTTATTGCGTTCTGTTGAGTCCTACAGAGGACTCTCAGCTCCAGGAAGAGCCCTGGGATGCCAGCAGTGACCATCCAGCCAGGGAATTAGAACCTGGCTAACTGCACAGTCCACCAGTTGGCATAGTCAATGAAGAGTACATTCATGGGCAGTGGTGGAATAATAAGAAGTGAGAACTAAGTGTGACATCCAAGTTACTTGAAGGTAAAGAAGTTTGGTAAATACAACCAGGCTTTCATTAGAAGATGCAATCAGAAAAGTGGCAGCAGCAAAAAGGCGCCATGCATTAACTGACCCGTTGGGGTTACCATGAATAACCAAGTTGTACTGTCGTCATCAGTGACATGGTTAACCCTGTTTAATAATTCTGAAACATGAAAATAACTCACCGCTTAGACCTATTGTTTTTTACCATATTAGTAAACTATGGTCATTGGTTGTGTTATAAAGTCTTATTGGTGACACTAATTCTGGGGAAAATAGGGCAAGTCTGAATGAGAATTTGAATCAAATTTTAGAATGAATCAGTTAAATTATCCCTTGCTCAATAGTGAACAGACTCTCAGTGAAA
>PVIR01000521.1:100879-118379 GCA_004026965.1 Petromus typicus
TCAGTGAAATTTCTAACCCCTCTGAAATGAGCAGGACTTCAGGCCTTGCCTTAGCTCCAATACTGTCAGTAGCATTGGAATTCGAGTTTAATAGAAGACACATCTAGCCAGGGATTTAGCTCAGTGGTTCAGCTCCTACCTTGCAAGTACAAGGTCCCAAGTTCTATCCCAGGTACCAAAAAAAAAAAAAAAAAAGAAAAAGAAGAAAGAAAAAAGAAAAGATAACACATCTATCTGCCTCAACTCTGTTCCATATATCTGCTAACATGGAGTGGTTACCATTTTGGTAAGCCATTGGGAAGTCAACAATGTTAGTTACAATGAGAAATAATACACCTACATAGAGGTAGGCAGATGGAGCAGACAACATACAAAAAACTACCCATGAGTTTGATCTAACCTCAGAGTATTAACCAGCAAAATCAGGGTCTGATGGAGCTGAGGCCATTCTTTTAGCCATCGTCAACTCTTGTTTTAAAGGTTGGCTCCTTCGAAGGGGGACTGATTCGAAGCTGACCCTTGGTTTCATCGAACTAACTCGTGGCTGGTGAACTCCCTACCGCACTGAGTCTGGGCACTCAAGGGGGTGTCACCATCAGGCATCCCGTATGTGTGGCCCCTCCAGCCAGGACACACCCAGCCCTCCTCTCCACTCTCTGCAGCACCTTCTTTACTGTGGATTCTGGGCACTATTATCTAGAAAAAAATGCAACCACATCACTTTTTGATAACATGACTAGAGGCAGCCTATTGCTGACAAACATGTTTACCCACTAGTGCAAAAATATTGTGATATTTTACACATTATACTCTTTATTAACAAAAAGAGTTCTTTCCACACACACACCACATCCTAAAGTTCCCACGGGCACTCACCCGAGCCCCTATTCTAATGGGTGGGCACAGGACACCCTGGCAGGAGCTCCCCACGCTGGCACTGGCCTTGCTGAATAACAGCAGTCCTGAGGGTTGGTACTGGCCACAGTTCAGAATTCTAGAAGCCAATCCCTCATTAATAAATCCCTCTCTGTGCGTACTGCCTCAGACCTTTGTGCTCCACTTGCGTGCAAGTGTAGGCTGCCTTTCTGCAACCTAAACTCAGAGTACTTGCCTGTGGGAAAATGAGCCCTACCTCCCTAAAAACCTTACAAACCTTAAGCATATAAATGACCCAGAAGTGCTGGTTGACTGAAATCCTGAGTTTGAGGGGAGGATTCTGCAGTGAGAGAGGACAGAGAGCTTTGGCAGGAGGACACTGTAGAGCTGGGGTCTCAAGTGGCTCCTGGGAAACCAGGAGCTGGTCTGTGTGCCACGGCTGATCCGAGGGAAAATACTCTGTCTAGCATAAATGCTCACATTTTGGGAAAATCCATATCAAGTCCAGTAATACACATTCAAATTTCCCTAGTTTACCTGTATCCTCCACTGAGCCCCAATATTAAAAATAAATGGTCTCTAAACTGGGATTTGGAAAAGAGGGAAAGGCCATAAAATAGAAACCCTTACTCAGCAGAAACCTGTCCCAAAACACACTAAGCAGGCTTGGGGAGGAGCTGGCACCTCTCCCCTTCCCTACCCATCTCTTGTGAGCCAGCGTGGCAAGGACCAGGGTCTCTGTCCTCCTGCCCCAAGAGTCTGTCAGGACGCGCATTTCCAGCCCCTAGACTCACGGGCCCCGCTCGGGCTGGTGCCCCCGCATTCGGCCTCATGCGCCCTCTGGGAACCTGGGCCTGTGCACACTTAAAAACCACTAGACAGCACAGACCAAGCAGTCAGCATACACTGCTCTTCTGAAAAGCGGGTGGATATCATGGCCCAAGACCTGGGAACTACGAGGTCTGATCCCAGCTCTGCCTGTCCTTTCTGCAAGGCCCCAGAAACACCATGTCAGTTTCTATTTCCAGAAACACAGGAGCCTTGGGCGCCCTTCATATCAGGACAGCCCACCTAGCAGCCAGCGCAGGCCCAGGGCTCAGAAAGCTCCCTAAAGTACGCAGTCAGCATTTCCCCTTCCCTTTCTAAGCAACAGCAGTGGCGGCTCCGGAGCCTGAGCACATCACTGTTGGTGAAGTGTTTACAGACTTAGCATCACGCTGTCTGCTCATGGAAGATCTCAGATTTCAGGCCTCCTTCTTGGATCTTCCCTGAGTCCACGCGGCGTCCCCTTGCAGCTGACAGCATCCAAGGCCATGTTGTCTTCTCTGGAAGCCTCTGAGAGGCTGCTTCTCTTTGCCGATGAGCAGTCCTTCGTGGTGGCCAAGCACACGCGTAGGCAGATGGAGGAGACTCACCTCAGTGCAAGGAGCTTTTGTAGACAGCAGGACGCAAACAGGGTCCATTATCCCCGAGTGGCTATCCCAGCCCAGTGACAAAGACAAGGGCCCAAGTGGAAGAACGAACTCACCTGGCAGGAAAAGGATCCATGCTCTCCCAGCCACAGACACCCAGAAGTGTGGGGGCACGAGGGGACAAGAAACAGAAAGAATGCAAGAGCTCGGGGCTGTCAGCATGGAGCTGGGCTCCCTCCCAACACAAGGAAGATGTGGGTGCCCTGTGTGCATAGGGCAACAAGGCCCCTGTGCGAGGGACGCGGTGCTGCTCAGGCAGGCGAGGCCTTAGCTGTTTGCAACACTGGAGTCGGGCGCTGTCCTCCCTTCCTGTGAGTGGCTGAGGGTGGGAGAGAGGAGTGTCCTGGGCAGTCACTCACCTCACCCCGCAGGTGAGGATGTGACAAAGTTGTGTTTGGGACTGGTGGACGAGAGAAGGAATCGTGGCCAGGGCTAGGCCCTGTGGCATCTGCAGCGGTCTTGGATGTGAGTTCCTGCTGCCTCTTTCCTCTCCTTCTGGGGTGACAGACATCACCAAGTCCCAGATGAGCTGAACAGCAGCCCCGAGTCCTGCTCATGCCAGGAAATCACTACCAGTTGATTAAAAGAAGCCCAGCAAGTGGTGGGTATACAGGAGGAGGCAGTGTGCCAGGACAGGGGTGTGGCTGGCAAGCAGCAGTGGCGTTCCACCCTTCTTTTTGTGCCAGACACGTGCTGAGTGCTTTGCCTGTCCTGCAGAAGACTCACTAGCCTGGAGGCAATGTAGCTGTAGACAGGGAACTGAACACGGAGCCCAGGTAACTGCTGAAGGTCACATGGCTCCTGAGTGGTGCGGATTGGAAGGTACATCTCTATACACCTAGGCCCCAATCTTAAGAGCCACGGCCAGCGCTCCAGGCTCTGACCTGTACATTTGCATCCCTTGGAGAACTTAAAAATGCTTGTGCCCAGGCCCTGCCAGAGCACTGAAATCAGGATCTCCAAGGAGGGAACAAACCCATCTGTATGCTCAGAGATCTCCCCAGGGCTGCAGCTCAGCCAGAGCAGAACTTCTGCCTTTTTGCAGCGATGAGAGAGGCTGAGAGATCCGGAGAGTCAGCCTCGGCAAGTGGGGCTCCAGCCTGGTGGTGAGGACCTGGGCGCAGGATTCCATGGGACAGAGTCCTCATCCCAGAGGAAATCAAGTGCAATTAGAAGCACAGCTATAGAAACTTAAAGAATAGTTAGGTACCATAACCAGTACTCAGAAGCAGAGGCCCCAGAAAGGTGAGCGGAACACGGATCGGAACCAGAACCTGTGTCCAGATGGCCCGCTGGCGGGGAAGAGCCTCTGGGCTTCTCCCTGAAAGTCACCTCGTGTCCTGCCTCCAGTCTGCCCCGAGCCTCCATGCACCTGGGTGCCATTTCACTACTGGGTGGCTTGTTCTGCTGTCCAAAGGAATTCAAACAATTCAAATAAAGAAAAGAAAAACTTATCCTGGTTGTTGGGTGCGTTTTCTGTTTTCAGAAGTAGCCTTGAGATAAGCAGTTCGTCATCTGCCCCCTGCAGTCTTTCTTTCTATTCCCCCCCCCCCCCGCACCAAAGAGTGCTCAGCAATGACTGACGCCTGGAGGAATGAGCCACCCTGAGCCTCAGCCTTTCCTGGAGGCACCGTTCATAGCCCTGCAGGTCGTGCCCAGCTCGGCCAGGCCACGACTAATCGAGGTTGGCAGCTGCTCTGCGTCAGCAGGCTCTGGGTGCTAATGCCCGGGTCAGCTGGTGCGAAGGGAGAGGGGGCATGGCCTGGCTTCTTCCCCAGGTTTTCAGAATAGGAATCTGAGTTCCTCCAGTCACTCGCCGTGGGGCTGGAGGCTATTTTTGGGCCTTCTCTGAACCAATGGAAAGTCAGGTGTCACCTGAGACTGCCAGGGAGCAGCTGGCATGGCGCCCTTATCCAGGACAGGTCCCCGAGGAAAAGGAGCAATGTCAAGGGAACCAAAATGCGGGTGTCAGAGGTCCCCTCTATTTTATTTCTGTTGTTTGTTTCTTTTGGTCTTTAACTTCCATTTTGAGCTCCCCCTCCACCACCCAGCTCCAGAGTCTGACCTGGAGCATTGCAATACCCTCTGGGCCCTCGTCACCCCGGCTGTGGCTCTAGGTCTCCAGACCAGCAGCCAGATCACTCAGTGATCTGCCGAAGACAAGACAGAAATGGGGGTGTGAGCGCCCTCTGTAATACACACACAAGTCATAACACCCACCCTCAAGATCTTACAATTTGGCAGAATAGGCATAATACAAGACACCCTCTTGGAGCTACCCAGGAACAGAGGCCAGTGCTTTTGCAGAGGGTGAAGCAGTCTAAGAAGGCTGTCCTGGGCGAGGAGGGTATGAGCTGGGCCATCCAGTTCTGTATCTTTCTGATTTCCCAGAAGAGCATCCAACGTGGTCTTATTTCCTGGGCATCATGTGTCAGGAAGCAGTGTGGGCTGAACCCCTGATGGGGCTATTTCTCAGAGACCAAAAGAGACGGTGCTCTGTATACATCACTTGGTGAGCACTGACGGAGCCAGGGTGGAATAAGAAGGAATGTGCTCCTGTGACGCCATGTTGATTCAGATATATAACTATGGGCGGATGGATGAGAGGTGGGTGAATGGATGGGGGGATGGGTAGGTGAGTGGATAATGGAAGGAGGGACAGCTAGATGGTGTGTCACGGTTTCCCACCCCTTGACATGTGGAAGGGCTCTTGATCGCTGACAGAGCACAAAATGCTCAGATTAGCATTCAAGGCCTTCTAGGATCTGGCTTAGATTATTTTCCTTCTTTAATACCCAGACAACTCCCAAAACATCTTACACAGCATTCCTACCCTACTCCTCCCTCATCCCTAAATACACTTTACCTCTCCCCACTCTGGGCCTGTAGTCATTTTCTGTTTCCTTCCCTGATCATCAAAATCTACTCAAGCATAACCCTAAGAGGGTTGCTAGATAAAATGACCAAAGTCAGAGTTGTTCAAGCGTATCCCTTGGTATAAATGACTAGAGTGTGGGACAGAGTTTGGGGGTCCACTCCTGTAAGGAACAGGGGAAGGAAATGTAACTAGAACTTTTTCAGTTAAGTTCTAGTCTCCTGTGAGTCCAATGGCACATGGAAAAATAGTTAATAATTGGGCCGAAATGAGACTTAGAGAAGAAGCTGAGCTTGGGCCTGTTCAGGGCAGCAAAGCTGGCAGACCCGAGGTTGCCACACTTTTTATTCAGTACCTGTGGAGCCAGCGATGTTACAGGTCACTCCGAGAGCAGCATGTTTGGTACATCAGAAGTAACAAGCGTAACAGGTCACTCAGGGGTGAAGACAGAGTTAAGCCCTCAGGTCCACATATGTCATAGCTGGTCTTCAGGCAGAAAAGCTCGGCGCAGTCATAGTCCCAATTGTCCAATTGATGTTCACAAATAGGATTTGCTCCCAACATCTTCCCAAGTGCATGTGTCAGAAAGGCATGTCCCCAGGTACGGGGAAGTGTGGGGAGGAGAGAACTTTCTAGAAGTGGGGGGTAGTTCAGGTAACTAGTGCTATGTCCTTGAAAGGGGTTAAGGTATTGCCCGTGGGATCCTGGCTCATTCCCTGGAGAGGACTGTGAGGAACTCCTAAGCCTGGCCTTACCTGACCTCTGACTCTCTCCTCCTGATTCAAGCTGTGATGCTTCCTTCTGCTATGGTTCTCCAGCTGCCCCAGGACAGCCGCCAGAGCCTCGATGTACTGTTGTTGGACTTTGAATCTCCACAACCATGCAACAGAAACCTCGGCATATTTAGAGCCTCTGTCAGGTATTTTGTTATTGTCTTGAAAAACTAAGACATAACATATTTATACTTAAAAAAAACCCAACTTCTTTATGTTTAATTAAATTCAGATTCCTTGAAATGCTTCCAGCTATAATTTCCACTTCTGTCCCCCAAGCGACCTCTGGTCCTCCTTGGCCTGTTTCAGTGCAAGATTTACCTCTTCTTTGCATTTCCATAGCAAATCCACTCTACCAAACCAAAGGTATATTTTACAGAAAATACACAAATGTATCTTTCACAGATTTCTTAGTAAATGCAGAAAGTGGGATGTACATTCCACAATACCTAGTATTTGGGGCTTTTTAAAACATTCATGTTGACCTCATGAGTCTGTGTTCCTGGCTGGAAGCCACTAAGAGTCTCTGGAGCTCATCCCTCAGTAGTGACCCCTTTGCTCTGATTTGCTCACTGAACACCAGCCCCTGGTCCTTTCAACACTTGACAGACTTGCCAAAGCCACTTGGCAACTAAGTGGGTTTCTCTTTACAAAGAAGTCTCCTTTAAAGGATAAAACAACATTCCTATGTGTTACAGAGTCTTTAAGGTTCAATTCCCATGAGACATCTAGAATTTTCCTAGAGAAAAGACATTGCCCCCCTCCTAGGCGGCCATGTCTGTGCAGGTGATGGGTCCAGATACAGGTGACGTGTACCTGTATCAAGAGTATCACAAGCATGGCAGTCAAAAAGGAAATAGCTGTCTCATCAATGGAGTGGGTGTGGTGTAAAACCATACTTTAAGTGCATTTAACCCAAAGTGTCTGCAAAGCAGTTAGCATAGCACAAGAATAGATCTCAGCAGGTGGGGACATTTCCTTAGAAATCTGCGTAACCTACAGCCAAGCTGCCTGTAATACATCTAGGGAGCTCTAACAATCATAGTGCCCAGACCTCATTCAGGATTACGTGGATCACGAAGCCCGGAGTTGATATTATGGTCAGAGATCCTTGGTGCCACTGCCAAGCAGGCAGGTTGGCAAAGCGTGATACTTGCTGAAGATTTGGACCAGTGTCTGTCACTCAGTGGGACCAGCTCACGGCAGAGGAGCCGGAGCGGAGCAGCATGGAGACAGTCACGGGCCCCCTTTCTGCTGTCTGTTGTGCCTGTCTCGGGGTCCCACAGTGCTGCTGCACACATGCGCGCTCTGCACCCCCCATACCACTGTGGTCAGGCTGTGGGGCCTGTGGGCACTTTTTTTCTCTGGGGTGGGCAGAGTTCCTTAGAACCCAAGGTCTTCACACCGAGCTACACCCCAGCCCTTTTCCATTTTCCACTTGGGGACAAGGTCTCCTCTCATTGCCTGGATCACGGAAGCAGTGCCCTCCTTACAGTGGCCTTGCCATGTTCTCCCAGGTGTCCTCTGGCAGCAGCACTGGGCAGGCCCTTCCTGCAGTGCTGGCTCAGGAGGGCACACAGATGAGTGCCACCAGGGGTTGACGGGGGCTGCTCGGCCCTTCTCACATCTTGTCCCGTCTGCCAGGTGAGGACACAGTGTGCCCCGCTCTTGAGGAAATGCCATCAGAGCAGAGAGCAGCCCTTGCCAGACAGCTGAGCCTCAGGGACTCAACCTTGGGCTCCCCGGCTCCTGGGCCCTGGGTGGGAGAAAGGCCTTTCTGGATGTGAGCGCCCCGCCGCGGTGACCCAGAGCAGTGCAGCGGGCTAAGCTGCTATTTTGCACAGAGGAGAGCAAAGCTGGGTGAGCAAGAGGGCAAGACCAGACTGCACATTCTGTCCACATCGGCTCCCCCTTCTCTTCCACAGTCTCAGTTTCAGGAGCCCAACTCTTCACAGTCACGTGCTGGAAAAGGAATCCCACTCTTAGAGGGCTCTGAGAGCCGACTGTTTCCTGCCATCCACACCCAAGTGCAGAGGGTGGGGCGCAAACTAACTGACTCATACCCTTTCACACTGAGACCGGGCTGAGGTCAACTTCTTGTTGAAACTGGAACCCCGAGCAGTCGAAGTGGAGCTGAGATCCAGGGCAGCAAGACCAAATCTGGCCCAGTCCAAGCTCGCAGCTCACTTACCTGCACAGCATTCCTAGAGCTGCCCTGTGCCAACTCAGCCGTGAAGGAGATGCTGGGCATGGCCGCACGTGCCTGTCAGCTCAGTGCTTGGGGAGGCTGAGGCAGGAAGGCTGCAAATGGGAGCTGAGTATGGGCAATTTAGGGAAACTCTGCCTCAAAATTAAAAAATAAAAAGGGCTAGGGAGTAGCTAAGGGTGAATGGCCAGGCTCAATCTGCAGTCATGCAGAGGAAAAAAATAAAAGAAATACTTTGCTGAATAAAGTGAGTTGATACTTCATTTGAAGACATGATGAGATGTAGTTTTGACTATATCTGATGAGATGTAGCTTTGCCGTCCTGAGAGGGCATGTTTGCAGCCGGCCAGGAACACCCTCAAAGGCAAAGGCTTTTCCGGTCACTCCACTGGCCTCTCTCCACAGTCCCAGCCTGGGCCTCAGGCCCTGGGAAGAAAAGACTTGATTGTAAAAGCTGTTCTTTTCCTACTGGGCTGGGGTGGCATAATCTGAGCACTCTTTTCTAAAAAAAAATTTTTATCTTCATTGGTACATTATGACTACACATCATAATCACATTCAACATTTAGAGTTTGTACCAGAATATGACATGTCTTAATTCTCATTTTTTCCCTTTTCCCCCCACCCTGCAACCTCCCACCCCTTATATACACAATCTCTGGTTATTTTTTCTTTATTATTACCAAGCTGAGAGGCTGAGGCTGGAAGGAGATGTCAGTAGTATGGAAGACATTGAAATATTTCAGAGGGAAAATAATGACAGAAACGTGACCTTGTTTTGGTACTCAGCACAAAAAACATCTAATTTAGACATCTCTTTGTGGTAAAATGACAGAGCAGAACACAATGGTCCTTAAACTCGATCATTGTATGTTCTGCATTGATATATACATATCTAGATAATCTTCTTTTGATATTTCAAAATATGCTTCAGGGCACACAAGATGCAGAAATGTAGAAATTTGATCTGTAGGAGATATATCTGCCAAATGTAAAGAACAAAACAAAAACAAAAGCGTGTCTTCTCATAGAGTTATCTGGCCATGGTGCTCACAAATTTGCAAGGTTGTAATGTCACCCTACCTCTGGAGGTGTTCATAATACTTCTGCATTTATACAGGACTTTTTCGAGATTGTTAAGAGGTCTATTAAAAAACACTACAACAAAAACACAAGAGACAGATGCAGAGAGAGCTGAATTTTATCTGTATATCTGGTATGGAATAGGTATCTATCATTTTTTATGTCTGTAAAGAAACTTGCCTGAACTCAAAACTCCTGCCATCTAAATGGACACGTAAATATTTGCACCTCTAAGTGAAACTATGAAGCCACAGCCTTTCTAAAACACCTGGAGCCGGGCTGCAAGCTGGAAGGTCAGTCTGGGACTCTGCTGCCTCAGGAATAAAACTTCTTGCAGGTTATGGTGTCTTGGAGTTTCTAGGACACTTCACACGCATTGCCTATAAATACCCCCCATACACACCTACGTGCACACACACACACACACACACACACACACACACACACCAACAGCCACAAGGACTCCGCCTTTTACAGACAGGGAAGCTGACTGAGAACTATGCAGACACTGGTCTCAGTTCAAGCAATTAATATGAAGAGGGTACAGGCTTTGAACCCAGGTCTCCTGGTTCCAAACCTTGCTTCTTGTCCTTTTGTCAAACCTCTTTACCTGCTGTCAGGTGAGAGAAGGACTGTGACATTTTCGTCTAAAATAGGGTGAAGATAAAGGCACGGTGAGCTCAGAGGAGGTCAGAGGAAGATAGCACCTGTCCCGAGGGGCTCAGCCTGGACACGTTTGATCAGAGGCTTCTCATCTGCATTTTGCAAGTGAAGACACTGAAGTTCAGACCGATGAATCCCAAATCGCGTCGCCAATGGCGAGCTTAGGATCTGAAGTCAGGAGTCCCTGCTCCTAAGTCCTGCAGTGAAGGCACGCACTTTGGTCTGGGCCTGTCCTCCCCTCCGATTCCGGTCCAGCCAGCAGCTCCCAGACCTGATGTCTGGCAGGGAAGTGTGACCAGTCCTAACAAGCTTGGGAAGACCTTTCCTTTCCGTGGGACGAGGTGAGTCCATCCCAGAGGCCCACAGGTAGCATCTGGTAAGAAAGGAAGTGACCAGGCTCCTCTGCAGCTTCCACAGCTCCTCCAGCCCTTAAAGTCTCCCTGGAAACATACAGGTGACTGGGACGAGTTGGGCCAGCACACAGGCTGGGTAGAAGGGCCAGCTTCCGTGTGGGCTGTCTTGGCCCCAGGATCAGAGCAGGCTGGATCAGAGGTGAACACTGACCTAGACACAAACAGTGAGCTTCTCCCTGTGGGGCAGGGAGGTGAGGTTGGGAGAGACACGACGAGGCTGGGCATCTCTGAAACTATGACCTGGAAACCTGCAGGGCACAGAGAAGGTGCCGGCCGCCAGTGGAGGAAGCAGAAACCAGACCAAGCTCCTGGCCCAGCCCTTCGGAAGCCCCAAATACAACACTGCTGTGCACTCTCCTCCCCTTCCTCAGGGAGCCCACGCATCGCCCTCGTCTGTGGCCCCCGCCTTGTATGATCCAGTGCTGCTGTGCTGGAGTTCCAGTCCCGCATCTCCTTGGAGTCACAAGGTCTGCTCATTTAGCAAAGAGGACACCAAAGCTGCCTTGCAAGCACCCAGAGGACCACTTAAACCATCCTGCCTGTGGGCTGAGGCCATGTGATCAGCCTTTTTCCGATGGTCTGGGCTCTGAGGACACTTGGTTACATAAAACTCTGCTATCCAGACCTGGGGGCTCCAGCCTGATGCCCGGCACCAGCATCACCAAGACCAGGCATGCCCAGTGCAGGGATGAGAGCTAGGAGCCCACGGGGGAGAGGTCTGAAGAAGAAGGCTCTGGACCTTCCTCTTCTGAACAGGGTAAAGGCTTCCCCATTGAAGAGAAGAGCAGGCCCCTGCTCAGTCCCATGTCCCCCACCCAGGCCCAGCGTCTCCTCCTGGCTGAGGGAACAGTGCGAGGCGTGGACTGAGGCCTGCTGGGTGGTAAATTCTTCTGAGACTCTAGGACAAGGGCTGCGGCACGCTGGTGGCCACCCTGAGGCAAAGACGTGTGGCCACTCCCCTCCGGCAGGAAGCCCACGACTCAGCACCTCCCGCAGGGTCTCACCAGAACCATCGTCCAGGATCCCATGCAGAAACCCAGAAGAAGACACTGAGGGTGACCCAGCAGCTGTGTGAGCTCTGGGAGATCACGGGGAGTGCGAGGACTCCACGTAACAAGTGGAGGAGTGCAGGAGCCGGTAAGGGCCACGCAGGGGACGGTGAACACAAGGGACGCAACCTGCTTCCCGGCAACCGAGAGGCGGGATGAATTTAATGGAGCAGGAAATGCAGGCCGTGTGTGGTCGCAGCCCAGATGGCAGACTGCGCGTCATCCAGCCGCTGCCCTTAATGAGGCGACCTCAGTGACAGAGAGAAGTTTCTCTGCTCTGACTTGAATATCGCTGTGAGTATGTCACGAGAGGCCCGGGGCCAGTGGGGAGGGAGTAGAGCCGTGCAGGGCCGGGTCTCACACGCGGGGTTCACGGGAGACCCGGGGGCTGAAGGGAGCGTGCACCTTGTTCTGCACCGAAGGAGGGCAGGGCTTTCTGCTCACGCAGTTCAGAGCCAGGTGGACCCACCTCAAGCCGGGAAGGCAGCAGCTCTCCGTCATCCCAGCTACTTGGCAGGTCGGGGCAGAGGACCTAAAGTTGAAGGCCAGCCTGAACCACTGAGCTCGACCCGGTGTCACTTTTTAGAAGGTAGACGTAGCTCAGTGGTAGAATGCCTACCTCACACATGGGGCTCCCTGGGCTTCATCCCAGTATAGAGACAGCTCCAGCAGAGGCCGGCGAGAGCACCTGTCCTCTCTGAAGGGGCTTCCTTGGACCCAAGCTGCTCCTCTGGTTGAAATGCTACCCTAGGTTATCAGTCACAATTCAACCAGAGAAGTCAGAACCCAGGCATCAGGTTAACTATTGCTCCTAATTCAGATATTTTAAGAAAACAAGGCCAACCAGAACAGGCAGGGGCCAGCTCCGGCTGCTGGTGTGTTTGCTTTCTCTGGGTCGAGAAGAAGGAATAACCATGAGATTCCACCCTCAAAGCCACACTGAGCAATAGTATTTACAGTGCCTGTTGGGGGATTGATTGGATCAGACATGGTTGCTCAGACTGCTCAAGTTCCAATGAGAAACAAATTATCTTGGGAATCGAGTAAAGGAGGAAATGTCCCTTGAGAAGTCCCAGTGGCCAAAGAAATTGACACATTACCATAAGGTCACAGCCACAGTGGGTTAAGAGGCAATGAAATTCACCGGGAACACGATGATAGTTAAACGAGTCTCAGCCCAGCAGGCAGGTAATACTCATCCCAAGATTTTATCTCCAACAACCAGATAATGTAGAAATCATCTACGGCGAGCCCTGCAGAGGGAGAGAAGCAGAGAGCTTGCGTGTTGAGCCCAGTGTATTCAATGAAGAGTGTTTCACGTATTTTCCTGTAGCTCTGGGACATGGCACCAGCTACCTGCATCACACTTTATATCTGTAAAAAAACAACCATAGCACTGTGGCAGACCAGCTGAACTGTGAGGACTGGATCGGTCTGGGGCCGCCCAGGGGATTAGTGGAGCAGGCTCCTGGGTGGGTCTGCCTTGGCTCCCTGCTCTGAGGTGGCCTCTTCCCAACCACCACACCCTTCCTCCTGGAGCCAGCGGACCCTGAATGGGAGCTAAACTCTGCTCCTCTGAGGTGTAGGCTACTGTGTCCCATCTCGTAGGCTGGTGACAGAAAATAAAAGAGCGAGAGGAAAAGTGCTTGTTAGTGTGTCTAGAACATATTCCACATGCAACTGGTTAAGTATAATTTTTCGCTCAGTATCACAGTGACGCCTCCTAACAGGCCAGGACTCTATAGAAGTCCTCGGTTCACAAATTTGATTCTTTCTGTGGTTCAGGTTGCAAACCAACATGGACGAGAACTGAATCAAATTCAGTGGTTCTGTTCAAAGTTGACCTTTACAGGGAGGTTTGATTAGGTTCTCATCGAGTTCAGTGTGTGATCACAATCATGAGAGAGCTGAGTTCGTGAACTGAGGCACGGTGTGTGCGTGTTGCATGAGGTCAACAAAGAGCTTGCGTATCCGAATCATCCAAATTCTTCATTAGAAGCCAAGGAAACTATAATTAAACAGAGGATTATTTTTGACCTTTTTAGCAGTGAAATTTTTCTCCCCCAGGTAGAGATATTACCAACCCAACACTCTCAAATTCCTGACCAGTGGTTCCTCTCTGGGATGAGGGCTGATGAGGGCAGTGCTTCCCACCTGACTGAACCCCCAGAGCCCTTCATTCATGGCCATTGGGTTTTTTTGTTGTTGTTGTTAAAACTACTCAACCTGACTTCAAAAACTACTCAACCTGACTTCAAAAACATTACAAAGTAGCATACATGTTTGTGTGCGTGTGTGTATGTGTGTGTGCGTGCATGTATATGTGTGTGTCTGTGTGTGCACACATGGCTCAGGAAGGCTCATGTGTTGAAATAAAGGCTATTTATTACTATAGAGTGGACTCTTGATTTTTTAGGAACTCAGTTTATTCCCGAGGGCTGGTTGCAACTCAAGTTGTCAATTGAAGGGTCAGGCTCCTCCTCTGCGTAGCCTCCCAAGTCTCTCCTGTGCACAGCAGATCTCAGGGTCCTTGGAGACATGGGCCCAGGATTTCTCAGCTAACTCCACACAGGAGAGGATGTGATCCTGTTCCTCCCACACTCTTTAAGGGGTAAATTATATTTGAGACCATTTGGAAGCACAGACAACCAGCACTGGGGTCATGACTCAAGACTTTGCTCCCAAGGTAAAACTAACATTCCAGTTGTATCTCAAGTTGTTTATATGTCAGGCTGGTCATAACTCAAGGGTCCAGTGTAGTTTGATGAAATTTACATTTTACTCAGGGTGAGTTGTAAAGCCAAATGTCCATCTGTGAAGGAGAAGGATCAAAGTCTCTGCCTGTTTCTGCTGGCAGAATGACAGGTGATCCCGGGATGCTTGGTGCTGTTGTCCTGGAGACCTAAGGTTCTGCAGGAGGAGACCAACTGCAACGCGGGTAATCACCATGGAGAGTCTGGGCTCACAGGAATGGCTTCTTAAAGGCACTGACACTAGAAGTGGCTATGACAGGATGATCAATACAACAATTAACATCTGTTGGAGACTTGGTAAGTGATGGGCACTGCTCTTGGTACTTCCCACCACTGCCATTTAATCTTAACAGCTCTTTTATGAGATAGAAATTATCACAATGCCTTTGGTACAAGTGAGGAAATGGAGGCACAGAGCACCTAAGCAGCATACTCAATATCAATCAGCGAGCAGGAAGCAGAGGCAAGACACCACTCTTGGAAGCAAGTGTAGCGGGTCTTGTCCCTGGGACATAAAGCCCCAACACCTACCACTTGAAAGGAGGGAGTTTAATTTGGCTCATGGTTTGGGGGATTCAGTCTACTGTCTCAGTGCGAAGGCAGACACAGCATGGTGGACGGTGTGGTGGAGGATTGCTGACAGTCCTCCACCATGCTGGAAAGTGGAGTGGGAGGCAAAAGCTGGGGAAAAGACCCCCCGAAGGCAGCCCCAGTGACCTTTGTTTCCAGTCCGGCCCCAGCTCCTAATAGCACAGTTAGCGACGAATTCTTCCATGGACTAATCCAGAGTCCCAAGTTCCATTTGCCTTTTCAAAAGCCCCACCGCTGAGTGCATGAGACTATGCGGACGTTCTACATTGGACCATAGCTGTGAGGACTGTAAACTGTCTGACGGACAGAAAGGAGGGCAGAAAGCAAGGCACGGAGAAGTGGGCCAGTGCGGTGTGCAGGGGAGCCATGGCGGTCACATGCACACTCCTTTGGGACCACACCCACCCCGTGTTGATTCCCGGGCTCTTCCGGCACTGTGACCAAGCACCTTCGCCAGGCCGAGGGGGTGACTCCACCCTCACAGGCAGCTCTCATGTGAGCGGAGTTTCCACACACTCCTGTTCTTCAGGTTGGTGCATGTTGCCCTTGGGGATTAAGCTTGTTGACAGCTGGCTTGAGAACACACCTTGCTCAGGCGCCATCGCCTTCGCACACCCCTTCCCCATCCCTCACTGTCTGTCCTGCACCTCCCAAGTACAAACTTCTTTCCCAGGAATCGTCATCCCACCGTCTGCTCTGGAGGAAGGCAGCGTCGATGGGGGTGGTGTGTCTGGGATGTCCAGAAGGAGCTGAAGAGCCTGGTGAAGACCATCGTGGACCCACAGAGAGATGTGAGTGTGCGCAACTTGGGGATTATCTGGTGTGTGTGTGTGTGTGTGTCCCTGAATCTGGCCCACATGACCCCCTTCAGACCCTGCCTAGGAGCTGTCCAGGGTGATCCCGGACCAGGCCCCGCCCACTTGGCTCCTGAAGATGAGAACCTTGAGATGCTCCCTCTTCCTGAAAGTCTGGCTTGTGTTCACCAGCCACCAACGCACCAGCAGGAGTCAGATAAATCTTTCTGCTTATGCTTTCTCAGCCTTTGATTCCCGTAGTTGTCTCACTTCTAGGAAGCAGAGAAAGATGAAGTACACAAAGCCTGCAGAGATGTGTTTGTGAGGGCAAAACCACACGACTCACCTGTGCGTCGCTGGTGGACCACACCCAACAGCCTTCAGTAAGATAAAGACAATATAAGCATCCATGTGACAGGAAGTAGGAAAGGCATGCTGTAAATACGTGTGTGTCCTGTATGCCCCTTGGTATTTAACAAGAAAAACTTCTGTGTGGATGGGCGTGGTAAAGCCCCAGACAACTCCAGAAGGACGTGCCAGGCTGTCTGCATCGTGCGGCAGCGTGACGTGGGGACGGCAGCTTGCGCCTGTCCTCCTGCGTCTCTTCCCTCCCTGAGTGGGCAGCAGATGGTCAAGCAGCCCCGCGGCCTCCTGCCACAAGGAGATGCTTGTCACAGGCCAGGAGCCAGAGAGCCCGGCAGGACACCCACGAGGCTAAACTCAAACTGGCCGAGCCGTGCGGCAGTGCTGGGAGGCTGGATGGAGAAGGAGTGTGAGACAGAAGTGGGGGAGACGCTTTCTGAGGGAGGAGACCCCGGCTGGGCTGCCGCGGGCTGGGAGTCCCAAGGCCTCCCTCAAGACCCTGCGGGCTCAGAGAGAGCATGGGAGAGGCTCCGGAGGGTGAGTATGGCCAGCCAAGCCCACAGGCAGAGACCAGAGCAGGTCCAGCATCAGCCTAGGACCAGGGCTCTGCAGAGGGTGACAGCAATGGCGGAGACTGAATCCTCATCCCTTCATACGGCAGTGAGAGAGCAGCTATGGGCTCAGACCTGTGGTTCTTTCTATGTAGAACATGCAATGCTATTCAGTGCTTATCTGTGTTTATGGACTGAGTTGGCAGCTCACCCCTCGTCATGAGGCGCAGCCTCAAGGGAAAAGGCCATTCTGGCTCTGAGGCTCTCGGCTGTCAGATGACGGACAGTGCTCACCTTTCTTCTCTCCACCTCGTGCGCAGGGACACATCTCCCCACTGGGTCTGAGCACGCAGTGTGTGGCTCACCATCTATGACACCCTGAGACACCCACGCTCGGTGGTCTGCGCGCCACAGAGTCAGGAGGCGCATGGGGCTGGACTCCAGGTTCCTGTCCTGAAGCTCTCTGTGCTCTGGCAGAGCAAACTCTTCTTCCTCCCTCAGCACTGGGGCTGCGTACACCTATTCTCTGTGGCATGTCTCTGTGAGATGCTGGTCGGATTTCCTTGCCAGGCATTCTCATTAGGGAGGAAAAATGCCCACAGGGACAATGGGAAGGACAGGGATGTGGTCACAGCCAGCAATGCTTGCAAATAACCTGAAATGGACGCTGCTGCCAGGAGCTTGGGGAGAGCTGGCCCCATTGTGACCAAGGCAGCGAGGGTGTCTAAGCCTGCTGCATGAAGGATGAAGGAATAGTCCTAGAGTCCCACCAACCCGTCCAGCCTTAGTACTCACAGTGCCTAATACACAGCTCCAGCCGCAAGGCCAGCATTCTCCCAGCCTCTCAGAGGCCCAGGGCCCCTCAGCTGCCTTCTGCCAAGCCCTTCCACAGAGGCCTGGTCTTCTGGTCTTTGATTTTTCTTCCAGATGAGTCACTTCATGGAGCTTCTCTCACCTGACCCTACTTGTCTCTCCATGAAGTTTAACCCATCTTCTTCGTGAAACCCAACTTATTCCCCCTGGTCACAGTACCCTGCT
>PVIR01000521.1:123379-173034 GCA_004026965.1 Petromus typicus
GGGACAAAAAAAAAAACATCAACCAATATTCTCCCGGAAGTTGACTTATTAGACCAAATATGAAATTACTAATACTTCTCCGGAGGGAGACGACACAAAGCTCCTGCATACAGCCTGCTTCTAATAAGATCTCCTAGTCTCACTCAGTTCCAGAAGCCGGAGACTGAACTCCTCGGAGCAAGGACCAGCCCCATTCCCGCACGAAAGGCCAGTGAGTCATCTTCCTGCTGCTGCCGAAGCCTCGGCTCACAGGCGGGGAGGGCACGGCCAGGAGGGTGAGGGGCACAGCTGCTAACCTCGCCAGATTGTGCAAATTTGAATGAAAAAGTTCAGCACTGAGTTTTCAGTGGCACCGACTTCCAGGTGCTCTGCCCATCTGTCTGTGGTGAGGATCACCCCGCAGGAGGGCACAGCCAAGACTGAGACAGTTTCTGTGCTCCTAAGAGTGGCGCCACCCACGTAACTCAGCTCCCCTTTCGGGGGGAAGTTAGAACAGTATTTGTCTCCCTGACTTCACAGAAAGGGTTCATAGGCCCACTAAGAATAGGGCTGAATAGAACTGCTCTAAAACTCACTCTGCAACTCTCAGAGTTGCAAAATCTCAGTAAGATTTTGAGTGATTAGACCTTGAAATCTTCAGAGAGAATGGCCAAGAATTTTGGAGCCCAGTGAAACAGCCAATTGGATTGTTGATGTTTGTTACAAAATAGCACCGGCTTGGATCCCATTTATGTACAAGTAGTTTCAGGATGTAATCAAAGCTTTGATGAATGTTTACGGCTGGAGATTCATTACATTGCGGTCAGTCCACCCCGCCCCCCTGCCAGCACCCTTGCTTGTTGCTCTTGTCACCCTCTGAAGAGTTGTGGAGTCCTCTCTTATGCGTGTAATTAGGAGGCACGGTCAAAAATATGGTGACTGCTTCTGCCAGGTGCCATCCAACAGAAAGGCAACTCACCCAGACGTCACGGTGTGTCCTTCTCCTGTCCCTGGATCTGGTACCTTGTGTCTTGTGTCTCCTTGGAAGTGGAAATGATCATGAAAGATAAACATCTCAGATCAAACTGGGACATCAGACAGCTGTGAAAGCACACCTAAAGGCACTCACAAAGGAGGACTCCAGAGCTGCTCCAGAAAGTGGCGAGAATGGTGGGGTGCACACGCTCAAAGCCGGAGGGAGGATTTTGAAGGAGACCATGGTACCACGTCTTTTACTGTATTGAAAACAGTTTCTAGACCATCACCACGTCTGTGATCACTCGGATATATTCTGAGAAATCTTGAGCAGGCGATTGTATGAATGTCATAACGTGCACAAGCTAACGGGGCTGAAATGTAACCCGAAGGACCCACTGACGTTGTATATGTGGCCCGCTGTGGCAGAACCGATGTCACCCTGGAGTGCTGGTTGGGAAGGCCAGGACAGAGGGAAAATGTGCTTGTGGCATCAGACCACAGAACAGACAGAAAGGAGCAGAGGGAGTTTCTTCCTAAATGTCCTCTGCTGGGCGGAAGTCACTTACTAGGCAGACGGGAAGGCAGGAGAAGGTGGCAGAGGGTCGAGGAAAAGTTACTGCCTAGGGCCCAGAGTTGGCAGTTGATTTCTGAGAAGATTGCTAAACTCAATGAAGTGATTTGGGCTCATTTTTTGTCTATAAGTAAAACCAATGTTGTTAGAGAAGTTACAATGTTAGAGTTACCCGCCATCTTGTACAGTTTTCCGGGCTCTTCACCCTTTGCCACAGCTCCGCCTCTGGCCATAAAGCTTCCCTTTCCCAGAATCCACACCAGCTAGAAGCAATCAGAACTGAGCTTCCCACAATGCATGAACTTTAAAAGGCAACATAGCGTCTGATAGGTTAAGCTACCTCAACCCAGCTCTGACGTGAAAACTCCTAACCCCAGGTCTATATAAGACCTCTCTCTCTCTCTCTCTCTCCCTTGCCTCTGTCTCCCCCCACCTTCCTTTCTTCCTTTCTTCTCTTGCTCGGACTTCCTGTCTTGTTTCCTTACAGGAATCACTCACTTCTGAATAAAAATCTCCTGACGGGTACCTGGTGTATGGCGTGGTCATTGAGCATTGGTGGACTCTTTACCTTTACAAATGTTAGACTACATTTTCCTGTGGGACAGTAAGACTCCTTGGGGGAAGAAAAGCACAGTTACAGGGAAAGTACTGGCCATCATTCATTCAGAACGGAAGGGCACACTCATTGCTACCAGGCTGTGCTAGGTACATATAATTCATTGGGAGAAATAGGCATTAAGAGACAATTGAGTGGAGAATTAGTCATAACTGAAATACATATAGTAGAAAAGCAAAGTGTCCTATGAAAGCATGTAAGGAAGGAACCCAACCCTTTGAGAGAGTTTGTGTGAAGAGAACATTTCTCTGGAGAATCTACCTGCAAGGAGACACCTGGTTTATGTGTGAGTTGAGCTACTCCGTGAACGATGGAGAAGCCGTGTGTGCTGAGGTGGCATCTTCAGGGTCCCAGAAGGGGAGCCGCTGAGCTGAGCCAGCATTTGCTGTCTGGCAGGACACAGCAGGCAAGAAAAGGGGAGCAGGACCCGGCGCCAAGGTGTGAGCTGCAATCGACAGGTAAATGAGTGAGACGCGCGGGACAGAAGCGCTGCCAGCTTTGTGCTTTAATTGACAGGAACGGCTTCCAGAACAACCGTGCACAACTGCGTCATTTTAGTGCCGAGGAGATGAGACAAATATGGTGTTTTCTAGAAACAGTGGAAGGACATGAGGAAAAGTGCCTGCTCGTGAGGCCAGATCGCTGAATCTTTCAAGAACGAGTAAAGGAAATGAGCTTGTCCCCTGATGCAGCAGCTGAACCGACGTTTCATGTGGCAATGGCGGCTCCAGAGGAGGCCTGACCAAGAGGTGATGGATAGGTGGGAGAGAAAACTAAACCAACACGGCAGGGCAGACTTGTGTGGCCAGAGCACACTGTGCACGATTCCAAGGTGGGCAGAGAAAATGCAGTGAGACAAATGACTCAGGGACACAGAGCAGTGAAGCTGTGGCCACGTGAAGGAAGGCTGGGCCGGAGAGGGCCAGGTGCCCCTGTACATATGGCAATGGACAGCAGCTTGAAGACAGCCCACACCCCTCTTGTCCCATCAACAGACACAGTGTATTTGGAGACCATATCTCGCCTCAGCTTCCTGGTACTATACATAGTAATTAATACGATGTTCGGGAACTAATAAGTATTTAATAACAGCTTCAGGGATATTAGAGTTATTCTGTAGGGACAATAAGAGACAAGAAGACATTTATCTCCAGGATGCAGCATAGTTTCCCAGGAGCAGCCAGCAGTGACATCTTTGGCCCTCTGAGGAAATCTGTGAGCTGTGGAGCTGAGGGAGCCACCATGTTTTCTTATGAGGAGGAGCTCATCTCAGGGGCCAAGCAGAGGCCCTGCTGTATCCAAGGTGACCTTATGCTTGACCACGTGATCTCTAGGTGTCCTTGTGTCTGTGGAGGCAAGTCTGAGGGATTTCTGCAGCCCGGCACCACCACAATGCCCCTGCATGAGAGCAGGGACAGACGAAAATGAGTTAATCCTACAAACCAGAAACACAATGAGTCCTTGCCAGTGGGATTTAATTTCACCTCAATGTGAAATGGCTTTTTAATCTGGAGCATAATGAAGAAAATATAGATAAAAAGTGTGTCATCTCTATGGGGGTACAGCAGTTCATGGTGTTAAAACCAATGCTCACTCTTCTAACCACGGCTGCTATTTTATTTTGGTTCTAGAATATTTGCTTGCAGTAAAGAACCATAGCTAAAACTAGCTCCTTACAAAATGAAATTCAAAAATTTAAAAGACATCTATTAAAAATCATTGGAGTTGCTGTTGAGATTCAAAGTCTGCTTTTTCAGGCATGTTGACATATCCATATGTAGCATCTCACGATGGAGCCCTGATGCAGACACTATGTGAAAACCCGAGTTTTACACCTAACATGTGCCAGACATGTTTCCATGTCAACAGTGAACATCTGTATTGCTGTCTTACTGGCAGTTTCACACGCACGTGTGTACGGTGTGTCTCTAGGCGGTACAGGTAGCGGGTTGAAGCCAAGCTGCACACTCAGACGGGGCTTGACCTATGCCCAGCCGAGGCTCTGTCCTCTGGTTTTCTTCTCGTAGTTTAAATGGAAAGATGTTCTACAAAGCCTGGCACAGGTGACGAGAGTTAGTACCATCGCTTTCAATATCATTCACATCCTGGATGCTGCCAAGGGCATGGTGAGCCAAGTGGAAGATGTGTCTTAGATGCGGAGGTACTAGAATAGAAAAAATAAAGAATAATAACAAGTAACCAGGAATGGTCCTATTCCTTGATACACAAATTATACTGGGAAGGGGAGGTCAGATCTTTTTTATAGCTTAGTTGCTATAACCCTTGGGCAGTGAGATTGTGCTCAAGCCCCTTCTTCACCTTCCACAAATGAAGACAGACAGAGAGGATGGAGTTTCTGCTCGATGAAAAAGTGATTTTCTCCCTGTCCTCAGGCAAAATGCCTGCAATTGACACAGGCTCCATCTGGGCTCCGGCAGAGCTGCACGTTCTGCTTTTTTTAAATGTGTGTTTTTAAAATACCATTTGGCACCTACTCGACAAGCTTAAAAATTAGCTTCTTGGGAAAAAAAATCACCCAAAATGTTGCCTCTCGTGTACAGCCAAGCAAATTGGATTCATGTAAATGATCCTTAAGAAATGTCTTTACGTTGGTGTTCCAACAACTGTATTTTTAAAAATATGCATTGACTTGCTTGGAAAATTCTAGCCTCTTCATAGCTTTTCCTCTATTAACAAAACAGGCTGAGCTGCACAAGTATATCTTGCATTAAGAAAGCTAGTTTGATTCATGGGAAAACTAGAGAGTCATTATTTACTCGTCAAAATCATTGCTAAAAACAATTCAAGTGAAATCCCTTTAAACAGGAAACTTGCCAAGGGAACTAAAAATGTGATTTAAGTTTAATACAATTTTTCTAAAACTCATCTACGTTCACAACAATGAGTATTTTTAAAAGGTTGATACAGTCTTTATTTTACTTCTAGCAATATATGCATTCCTGTAAATATTTTGAACTAGAAAGAGGTGGAGATATGTTCCAGCAAGAATACCCCTGTCCACGCAAGAAGCTGAACAAGTGAGCAAAGTGGGAGTGGTCTTCATTTGTCCATCGGACTGTAAGTTGTTTCGAGGTAAATAGTATGTCTGATACGTGTCTGAATCAGTGGTCTTTTTCCTCATATATACTGCATATTTGCATCCTAAAACACACTCTGTGAACTAGTCCACAAACAGTGTTGTGCTAACTGAATGATTTTAGACAAAATGAAGTAGGATTTCCACATCAACCTTTAATACATCAAAGTTAATTCCACATAGATCAAAGATTTAAACACAGGAAGCAAAACTGTAAGCCTCTGTTTCAACAGCATGAAGACTAAGGTTTTTGGAGACTCCCTTATAGTACACAGTACCTAAAGGTTTGAGTTAAACTTTTGAAATGTACTTTTAGTCATCAGTCAAACTTAGCTTTCTTAGGAAAGGGAACTTCCCAAATCCTTGCTGCTGGAGTCAACAATAAGGTTAAATCATCCATCAACCAAAGGTCCTTATTTCAGGTAAGATGAGACGTGGCTTCACTGAGCTACATGTGAGGGGTCTGCAGGGGACAAAGCAGAATGAAAAGCAGAGACCAGAGAAAGGGAAGACCCTGACCTGCAAACACGATCAGCACCCTCACTGAATGAATACGCAACTTAAAATGAGAAGAACCCTTGGTCTGGCTCAGGCTTGACTCTCGATAGAACTGGCAGGAAAGGACTCCCCCTTCACTCACCGGGAGCATAAAGCCAGCGTTTCTTGGGCTCCCCAACCCCCCAATACCTCTCCTCAAAATTTTGGATCAGAGAGATAACATTGACTAACTTATTAAACTATGTTTAAGTAATTACGTTTAGTCATATGGAGGAAAATTAAATTATATTTCTACCATGTATAAAATTCTCAATAATTTTAAGAAAACAAAATTTTGAAATCTTTAATTAAAATAATTATATGAGGTGTGATCGCAATATAGGGTGTGTAAATAAAAATAAAAGCTTGACACAGGAAAGGTACACTGCCATTAATTCCCTGTACCTGCCTTGTCTTCCACTTCAAGCCCATATGGCCCACTGTTCTTGCCATTTTCTGAAGCAGCTCTGGATCCTCTCGGTGAGTGTCTTTTCCTGGCTGCCTCAATGTGCTGCATCATTTCAAACCCTTCCCAGCAATTTCTGTGAGATACAAACACAACAGTGTGTCCTCATCAACCTTGCTTACTGGATCTGGCCCTGCGCAACTTCTGACTCTTCCTCAAAGTCAAAATGACCGCACGAGGCGAGTGTGCAAAGAGTTTTTGAGTTGATTCAGGACCTTAGGAGCCATAACAGTGCAACTTGAGACACTCAGTCCAAAAGAACTCCAGAAATTCTTCAGAAAGTGGAAAGGGGGATGTAATATATGTGTTGAAATTCAAGGCAAGTATTTTGAGGAGAATTAATGGCAATGTGTCTTTTGCTATAATGACTTTTAAAGTGTAAACATTTATGATATTATTTGACTATATGTCATACTTTTAACATTGAGGTAGAGAAGAATTTCTTTAAACAGATGCAAATTGAAATGGAAGAGAGTGATAAATTTAATAATTAAATTAAGAACATTCATCAAAAGAAAAAAGATACAATATAAATGGAAATTGACAATCTCTAAACAGAAATTAGGAGGAGCATAAAAGTGAGTCTCCCAGGGACAGTCAAATCCCACTCCCAGGCTGTGTGGGTCTCCCCACCGGTACCCTCAGGTGAGGACACTGACCCGGCTCTAACCCTCCGCCCTCACACCATCTTACCTGAGGACTGCCGCTGGTATTGCTATAAGGACAAATAGTGGGTTTCCGTGAGGAATTATCCTGATCTACTTGGATAGTAACTTTTGGGGAAGTAATTCTTTTAAGTGTTCATTCATTCCTTCATGAATTACAGAACTGGGACTCTGTAACTCAGGCAATCCGTTCAGTGGCTTTTGTGTGTGTCTACTTGTGTGTGGTGGAATTTTAGATTTTGACCTTAGAGTTTCTTTTATTGAAAAGAGATATTCTGGAGTAGAGTCCTATCTTTGTCACCATCACAGGCTGCTTACTACCTAAGGAAAAAAAATCAATCAAAAATCCTTAGAGGACCTAATATTTGCGAATAAGCAAAACAGGCTCAGATTCATGGGAGGTGAATTCGCACTGTAAAAAGGCATTATTATCCCAGTGTGAAAAGAGCAAGCTAGGCTGCCCCTCACAGCCATCAGCCACCAGCCACGACCATCCCACCACTTTCTTTGTCATCACCTCCAAAGATGACCCCTTGAATTGTGTCTCCTCCATGTAATTTGTAGAAAGAGTTACAAAGACAGCCAAAGACTTTCTCAATCTGAGCACTGGAAAGAAATGGTTTGGTTATAAGGGTCTCTTCCTTCACGGACTCTTCCAGGATTTACGTAACTTCACATGCTAAAATGGCACTGGTGGTAAATCCATCTACAGGGAGAGATTTGATGATGAGAACGTCATCCTGAAACCCACAGGTCCTAGAGTCTTGGTCACACAAGTACAGGATCAAACACCAATGATTGCAGGTTCTTCATTTGCACCATCAAGACAGAATTTCTAGATGGTATGTGTGTGCAATCTCTGGGAAGGTGGAAGAAGCCACGGACGTGGTGGGAGCCATGGAGTCCTCCATGTCCAGTAATGGCAAGAGCAGCAAGGAGAGAACAGACACTGACCATGGACAGGTGGAATGCACTTGAGCCACCAGGCTGCTCTTTCTGTGGTGAAGGAGAACACCCTCCCCTCCACCTTCACAGTGCTCTGCCGTCTCCACGTTCGCCTTGTGGTTCTTTGGGTCCTGTATTCTCCCTGCTCTCCTCCAAAGCTAGCTGAATTACAGTGAAGGTTGTGAATACAGGAAAAAAAAAAAACTGAACAATGAAAGAAAGAATGAATAAGGTTTAGAAGCATTAAGTCACATCATGAAGGTCTCAAGATTAGTAAGCGGGAGGCCAGGGGTTTGGAAGACAGCTCTGTGCCATTCTGCATCAGCCATTCAAGGGTAAATGGCCATGCATTGGCCTCCTGTTCACGCCACTGACCGAGAGTGTATTTTGGGGACATTTTTGACTATCTGGGTGTCAGATATGCAGGTCTTTTGGGCTGTGTCTGCCTCAGGAAAGAAGATATGGGACATCTTGAAATCCTACTACTTCCTAAGAAATCTTTCTCCAAAGGGTTCTGTGCAGAATCCAGAATCCTGCAAAGAGCAAACGATAGGAGGGGCCAAGTAGCTGATCTTATTAGGAGCAGGGAATTGCTTGAACTCAGATGCCTGACAGCACATGAGCTGTGCTCATCAGTTTACAGCTGTGTAATCCAATCCAGACAACACTCGGCCTCCACGGCCCCCTCGTCCCCGATCTGGCAGCAGCCTGGCTGATGGCTTCCTGGAGACCTCTGCAGGACGCCGGCCACTTGGGGCTGCGTGCCTGCTGGGTGGATGGCTGTACCTCCCCACATTCTGACTCTCTCTGTGTGTTCATGTCCTTGATCGCACCCTTCCTGTTGATTTTAAGGTTTGCGATGAGCTCATATTCCATTGACGGCCTGGAAGCCTTTGCAATCACCTGGTCCCTCCAGATCTGCCCACGTGGGGCCTGATGCCAAGGGAAAGGACCCACTGACCCCGGGAATAATGTTACAGTAATGCCTTGGTCCTCTTGGGCAGTATAACAAACTGTCATAGACCAAAAGTAATGGAAATTTATCCGTTGCATTTCTGGGGGTGAGAAAGTCCAAGATCAAGGCAGGTTTAGTGTCTGATCAAGATCTGCCTTCCACCTCAAAGATGGCACTGCCCGCTGTGTCTTCAGCCAGAGAAAGAAGAGACCAGAGTCAGAGCAATGCCTTAGAGTGGAGCTAATCCAGTTTATAGGGCTTCCCCCTCATAACTGAACATCTCCACAAGCCCCCAGCTCCAAGGTGCCCCTCCCAGGAGTAGGATTTCAAGACGTGAATTTTAAGGTGCACACAAACATTTACTTCATGGCAAACAACAACAAAAATACCATAATAATAAAAAAGCTATCATTTACTAAGTGATTATTTTACACTGAATACTAAACTAGGTGCTTTCCACTTGCTCCTCTCTAGTAAGAGCTCACACGAGCCCTTCTATTGGGTACCAGCACTGTGGCCCCAGTTTACAAAATGAGAGAATGAGGTTCAGAAAGTTTAGATGATTTATACAATCTCCAAATTCAGTCTATGCATGTTTGCCATTTACCCAGGCTCTTAACCACAATTCTTGCAGACAATGTGTGATATACGCATCTCTTTTTCACTGTAATCATGCTGAGATCATAGTGGATTTGCCATTTGTTATAAAGAAATTGAAATTCTGCAGCATTGTAGTAGAAAGGGGATAGTAATTGGGATCAGGGGCCTGGGATCCATTTTAGATATGTTATCAGCCAACCCTGTGAACTTGAGCTGACTTATTTCCCATGGACAGCTTTGCTTATTTGTGAAATAGGAGCGATACACACACTACCCAATAATTTTGCAAATCAAACCAAATAACAGCTCCACAGCTCATCCCTGACCCAACATTTAGCTAATTATTGGCTGCACTACAATTCATCTCCTAGTTTTCGGTCCTCTGCACTTGCTAGCTGACCAGAAGATCTTTTGCCTTTGTAGTCAGTGTGATGTGGTAGGCCCGTGTCTCTAGCTCACTGGATACACTGAGAAAGCGAGGCTCACTGAGTGCAGAGAGGCCATTAGCAAGTGAGGAAACAAGAAGAAACTATAAAACACAGGAAGAAGACATAAATGCAAAGGCTGTTTTAGCCCTGGAGAGCTGCCTCGAGAGCTTCTGAAAGCTCCTTATTTTAGTACACAGGACTAATTGTGTTTATTTAAAAATGCAGATAATGGTATAATCAATTTCAGAAAGCTGTCCACTAAACATGCTCAAATTTTAAAATAAAGAGATTTCTTGCTTAGTTAGGCAGTGTTCCTATCTGCAACAAAACCATCCAGACTCCTACTAGCAAAGCCTCCGCCCCATTCATTTAATAATGTCTTGTCAACTACCATCTTCCAGACACTCATCTGGGTGCTAGGACCAAAGTTCTAGGCTTTATGAAGCTTACTCTTGTAGAGGGTATGGGGGATAGACAAGGAATAAATTACGTAAGTGTACACCTGAGTATAGCACAATACAGAGTGCAGTGGAGAAGCTAAAACAAGGAAAGTGGCTATGAACGACTGAGGCTGTTGGCTAACACCATAGATATTGCGGCTGCCTCACCAGGCGGTGGCTTCTGAACAATAAGATAGTAGGATGTCTCCTCCAAAGCTTCAAGTGCCGTAAGAGGGGCTTTGGGGAGGTGAACGGATCATGGAGTTCTATTCTCATTGGCAGATGAGTCTGCTGACAAGTTTACAGCTAAGTGTGATGTGGCAGGTGCAGTCTGGTTGGAGGAGCTGGTCACAGGGGTCATGGCCTGGAAGGATTTATGTCTCTCCCTCCTCCCTTGATCTCTCTCTGCTTCTTTCCTCCATGCCGGTGACTGTTTCTTCTCTGTGATGCCCCCCTGCCATGCTGCCCTGCCACCCTGCCTTGAAGCCAGTCAGCTATGAACTGAAGGCTCTGCAATCTCTGAACCAAAATAAACCTTTGCCCTTGTAGTTGTGGGCGTTAAGCATGTGTCCCAGCAACTAGGAAAGTAGTTACACATCGATGAGGCAGGCAGCTTGTTTTTCTTTCACATGCAGCTCGAATCATCCCAGGGAGAAGAAAAATGAAATGCCCCCGAGCGGAGCATGTGTAGGTGTTCAGAGGATCAGCAAGACCCCCGGAGTCAAGAGAGTGTGGGAAGTGGCCAGAGAGGGCAGGTAGGGGCCAGGTGGGCAAGTCCTGCAGCTTGGCTAAGGGCCTGGCTCTCTGTGCCCATCTGATGTACTGACACATTGAGATCACTCTGGTGGTCACAGAGAAGAGGCTCTCTAGGAAGCAGGACAAGAGTGGAGACCGATGAGGCTTCCTTTTCAGAATCCAGACAAGAATGGTGGTGCCTTGGGCCAGCAGGAGGCGTGGAGGCAATGAAAAGGGGCTGTGTGCAGCAGGCTAACAGGATTTAACTCCATGCTGTCTGCGTGTTCTGAATAAAAGATGATCAAGGCGATCCCCACAGTGTCATTCCCCAGCAACAGCAGCACGGCGGAGGGCTGGAGCCAGGCCCCCAGCTCCGCGTCCTGGGCACAAGGCCTCACCGTCTCCTCCGCTCCTGCTCTCTGCCCCCATCCTGAGCTCCCAGCCGTTTCTGGTTCCCTAAACTCATCCTCTCACTCCCGTCCTCCCTCTCTCCCTCTCACACATGCCACCCCTGCCTGTTACCTTCTCTGTCCCTTTAGTCCCCAAAAGACAGGACTGGGCCTCAGCGTGCACTGGTAGTACTCGAAGCAGGTATCACTGGACTAACTCCTAAGTGTTCCAGGCAGCTGCAGTTCACCAGGAGCGTGTCATGGCGCTAGACGGAAGTCTGGCCAAGGCTGAACTGAAGGGCAGGAAGGAGTTCCAGGACGGGTGCAGCGGGCCTGAGTGCCTCATCAGGCATCCCCTTATCAGGACCCACAAGCGCGGCCCTCAGCAGGCAGGGACTGGCTGGGCCCTCCCTGTACCTCGCTCGGACCCAGGAAACATTACCAGCCAAGGGGATGCTCTCTCCCAAAGGTAGCCTGACGTCAGGATATGAAGAAGGGGCTCTGTGACCCCATATTGGAGGACTCAGGGATGTTCTTAGATGGCCGGAGCTCGAGTAGATCCGTGTCCCCTGCTGCCCCGTTCTGCCTTCTGAATCTGTAATGATGGCCTTCCCAAGAGCCCCTCCTCACAGACCTTCTGCCAGCCACTCTCTGTCACTGCTGCGTTCATTGGACCTGAACTCAGTCATAGACAGGACCGTCTTGTCAAAGGCCCGATCTGCTGTGGGCCTTAGAAGTGGGAGCCCTCCAGGGACCTCAGGAATCCAGGAGCTATGGAGGCTCTAAGAGACGAGACAGGGGCAAGACCAAGGCTGTGACCACTGCACATGTTTATTCGTGAAGCTCTGTAACATACTTTCATAGAGGAGCTTAGCGGATTCACTGCAGCCAAATCCAGACTTCTAACTCAGCAGCGGGCTCTGCTGATGTCACAGGCGCTCGGCGGTGGATCACAGTGTGGGCTTTTTAAAGAGTTTCAGTTGTCTTTTTTTTTTTTCCCTTCCACAAACAGCCAAAGAGCCTTGAGAGTTAATTCAGCCTGTAGTCACTCCATCTGTTGTTCAAATTAAAATACATATTTTTAACTTTAACCTTTCAATCTCTAAAGTTTCAAACCTTTGCAATAGAAACAGCCATTTTGCTGTAGCTTTTCGGCTTCCTGATGCAATGACATCAATGAAAGGGCAGCGTCAGTGTTGGGGACGTCAGGAAGGAGTGCTGGCAGGGCCGACACTGCTAGGGACTGGGAAAATAGACCGGGTTATTTTCTCCTCTTGCGTGATATGGTACTAAGCTTCACTCTGTTAGTTAGAATTAATCAAACCCTGAATAGACTTCATAAAGGAAAATTTAGGAATCCACATTTCTTTGAGCCATGAATAAATAAAGAAGAAACTGAAAATAATCCTGCACGATTTAGGTTGGTTCATTAGTTCTATTATCCTCTCATCATATTTGAATGTTGGAGCCCAACTAAAATATATCCCAATGCCAATTTCTTTGTGAATGAGTTTTTTTTTTCCTTATTTAATGCATGCACACTGTAGGAACTATGTGGAAAATGATAAGGATGCTTATATCCTGCTATCTAGAGATAAATGCATGCAGCATCTTGATGTATTATATTCCCATTGAAAAGGATTCTTTGAAACATCTCCTGAAAGCGGAGCTCAGGTCTTTGAGACCCACAATGTGTTATCCTTCATATTTGAAGGTGCCATTGCTAATCTCTGATTAAGAGGAGGATAAGTTTTGAATCTGTTTCATCTTATTTCTTCCCACCAAAATTCATGATATTTGTACCATCCACCTTACCAGTAACAAATGTAGAAATGTGTTAAAACTATTGTAAAGTACACAAATTCAGATGGTGTATGAGCACTCCGAGTTCAAATTAATTCAACAACCCTTTCAAACATGACAGCTTTTATGTCTCCTGCACTGTGCTTACTAACATATGGGAATGGGGTAGGAGAGAGATACATAAATATGAAAATTTTGCAGTCCCTATTCTTCATCCACCCAACAGATATTTACTGAACATCTACCAAAGGCTGCACATTACTTTGAGTATTGACCAGGTTACTCAGCACCTGGCTCCTACCTTTATGGGAATAAGTGGACAAAAAATACACATAGATAAATGAACATACTTCTGATAATGTGCATTCTGCACACCCGATTTTCAGTATCTTATGATGTTTTGACACCTTAACAATCTCATTGGCTAGAAAGAAACTATTCCTTCAGGGCCAGCCAAGTCTTATGACAGCAAAGGGCTAAGGAGCCCACCTTTCATGTGCCAGCTAACTAAGCATCTTTCTTAAGTAGTTTTCATGACCAAGTTTGTATTCATCCCAGCCCCTGCCACCCAAAGTACCAGACCACTGGAGACCAGCCCAAGCCCAAAGCCTGCTACCATCCCCCAAATTACCAGTGCCGAGGTATGCACTCTTCCCACACCACCTCTCCCAGGAAATCTCCAGGTGACCTGTCTCTCACCTATGGGAATGGGGTAGAAGAGAGATGCATAAATATGAACTCCCTGTACCCCCGCTCTGTCTCCTGAGAAAACCTGGTACTTCCTGTGCAGTGCTGCATGGCGTGGTATGTTGCAGTGTAGTGTGTCTCTATCCCTTGAGAAATGTATTTATAAATTCTTATTTTGGTGGCACTCTCACCTGTCCATGCTGTCATTGTCACCTGCATATATCAGGATGTTGTTCTGTGGGATAACAGGAATTACTCTCTACAGAGGTGATAATTTGGCCATGGCCTGCATGGGAAGCAACAAGCCATACAAACAATGATCAGAGTGTGAAGTCCCAGAGGCACACCAGCTGGGCTTGCTCTGGGAACAGGGCGGCCAGGCGCTGAGGCAGAGGTGCCAGGGAGAGATAGGAGCCATGGGTAGAGTGGTCCACCCGGGGTCCTGTCATAGAGCAGACCATGTGCCCGATGTCTGCGCTTCTCTGTCTCGAGACCCAGTACTGCCAGATCCAAAGGTCAGACCTCTGATGCAGTTTCTGGACTGTCTGTCGAAGGATGATACTGTCTTGGTCCTTTCCCTCACTGCTGGAACAAGACACCCAGCCCTTGTAAATTAAGAAGCAGAGGTTTACTTTGGTTCACACACTGTAGGAGTTTCAGTCCATTGTCCTTTGGCTCCAAGGCAATGCGGCACTGCAGAGGGGATGGCAGAGAACGCACTGCTCACCTCATGGCAAACAGGAAGCAGAGAGCGAAGGGGGAGCTGGAAAGGGAGCCAAAGCGCTAGGGACCCACTCCTTCCAACTGGAGCCACCTCCTAAGATCAAGTCAGCCTCACAGTCCAGCCCCCTCTCAGAAGCATACCCTTGTGTGCACACAGCTCTTGGAGAACACCTGGACATAAACCTTAAGAACCACTTTCACACAGCAGGTTGGGTGACATCGCAAATGCTGCAATATACATGATACCAGCCTGGACCAAGGGCAAGAGCATATGCCCTGTGTGTGGGTTGGGGGAAAGGCAGCTGCTCTTCATACCAGCGCCTACCGAAGACTGGTTTACCAACTACTGGGCCCAGAGACCAGCAAGCTGGCCCTCACTTTTTATTCGAATGAGCCTGGCTCCAACAGCTTTGTAAAGTCGGATGTGAGAAGGTGCCCCAACCTGTTTAACTCGGTGTGATTCAACTGTCCTTTTGCTTACTTGCTAAGTCCATGAAATTATTTGATTTCTAGATTCAGAAAACAGACTCCAGGTATTCTAGAGAAAGGATAGTTTTCAGCCCCTTTTCCCTTGGCACAAAACACTTTCCCTTGAGCAATGAAAGCTTGGGCTGCAGATCTACTCAAATGGAATACGGGTGCAGGTGAAGAAGAGCTCAGAAGCAGCACTCGCGTGAGCCAAGCTTTGTGCTTAGAGCTGCACTGTTACTTACGGCTGGAGGAACTCTGCAGCACAAGTCCCAGCTCTGGGTCCCACTGGAAGGTTCTTCATCTCATTCTGCTCGGTCGCGGCTGCTCTGCGCACACTTCGTGGACGGGTAAACTGGGTTTCAGACAGACCGAATCTGGACCACACCACGGGGCAGACCCCACGTTGGCCTGTGTGCCTTCCTCATCACCGCTCCACCTGCACCATCCCAGAGCAGCAGTGGGTAGGGCACACCTTGCCCAGTCCTCATCAGGATGGGAGATACCAACCAGGGCCTGCGGGGGCTCCACCCACAGCCGCTGGAAAGCCGAGGAACAAGGGATGCCACACACTGGGCTGCACCTCACCTCATCCACACACTTCACTTCAGCACCAAGCAAAACCCTGAGGGTGCCAGGTGGGTGAGACGGAGTCCTGGAATGTGACACTGCGCCAGCCGCGGCTTTGCTGAATCACATCCCAAGGTCGAGGAATTTCCTGCTCAGTGAGGAAAGTAACACTTTGAAGTACTAGCTCCTGCATAACTTGGTATTTATTTTCTCCATAACACATTCTCTCTACATTTTCCCTGGAATATATTCCATATATAAATGCCCTAGTGTTTTCTCCAAGACAATAGTAATCACAACACTCTATCAAAAGTTGTCTGAGTATTAAAGTTTATTCCACACCGGATCTCATGAACAGCAGGAGGTATCCTAAAATATGCAAACAATTCAATATGATACAAAAGATTATGAAGAAGTTTTCAAGAAGAGCCAAGAAACAGGCAGGAAAGGAAAACGGAAGCAAAAAGAGCATGTCACCTCGAGATCTGCCTGAAAGCTCTCCACCACGAGTGAAAAAGAGCCTGGATGCAGAAGTCAGAATCAGTAAAGCTCAGGACGAATCCAGACTTAAGCTTGCTTCACTGTGGTGCCGCGCCACAGGCCTGGTGCACCACCATGCTGCAGGGGTTAATGGCGAGGTTTCAGCTGAAGCTGAACCAGCACTGCCTTGGAGACACAATTTCAGCTGTCCTTCGGATGATTGACAGGGAGGCCACCAATGAGGAGAGAAGGCATGCCCCGGATGTGGGTGGCACCAACCAATATCCTTGTGCCTGGATAGGATGAAAAGGGAAAGAAGTACGTCTCCCTTGGCTTCTTCAGAGGCCATGCGGTCTTTTCCACCGCCTTTGGCTGTGGGTTTCCAGTTCCTTCTAGCTCCCAGCGCAGACTTCTGCTGTCTGACAGGACTCACAGAACTGTAAGAGAACTCCAGGCCTTCGACTTCAGACTGGCTCCTCCGCTGTCTAGCGCCGAGACCATTCTGTGCTCTTCCACCTCAGGTCTGGCAGAGGCGCTGGGACTCACCCCTGTGAACCCACATGTGTCATCCGCTGCTCGGCGCACCCTGATTCGTGAATGCGCAGCTATCTCCAAGGTGACGAAGGTCTTCTGACCCAGCTTCCCGACCTCTGGCTGCCAGTCCCTGGCTCGTGGGTCCTGGTGGAGTGTTCGAACTTTAAGGTTGGAGGGCCCAGCAAATCATAAACCAAAGATCAAATGGGCAAGGTGGTGCACACCTGAAACTCTACCACTCTGGGAGGCCGAGGCAGGAGCATCACAAGTTCAAACCCAGCCTGGGCAACTCAGTGACTTAGCAAGACCTTATCTCAATATAAAACACTAAAGGGCTGGGATGCAGCACAGAGCAAAGCGCCTGGGGTCAGTTGCTGGCACTAAAAAAAGAAAGAAATCCTAAGGCAAAAGTGATGGCTTTTATGCACAACAAAGTCTTGGTCTCACCCAGGACCAGGGTGGGCCGCTAGGCTGGACGTGTGGGGTGTCGTGGATTTTGAGCCCCCCATCTACATGGTGGCCTCAGCACAGGACCAGGGCCCGGTCAGCACAGCCCGTGGCAGATGAGCCCCCGTCTGCGGCCCTATCCGTCTCATCCTGGTCTCCTTCCGCAAGGGCCTGTAATGCCCCAGGTAACACCCAGGTCTGTAGGACGGGCCAGAGAGCCCCCAGGCCTCTGACTTGACTGACTTGAAGAAGGCCCCGAGGCCCATTGCCCTGCTCTGCAGCCACTTCGTCCGGCTGCCTTCTTTCTAGGCCTCTTCTCTGAGTGTTTAAAGGTTTTCCACAACAGCACTAAATTGTACTTCTATGTTTAAAAGCTTAAAAGTATTTCCCAATAAATTCAAGCGCTCCCTTACCTGAAGGCCAACTTTACTGTGTTCCCAAGAACGGCAGAGCACAGCTGGGCAGAGGAGAGTGGAGGCTTCAGCCTGGTGCGGAGCGTGCGCCCTGCTTTCGCAACACAGGCTTCAGAGGGCTATACCCGCTCAGTCAGGGGGACACAGAGCAGGTGCCGGGCCCCAAGACACTCAGAGCCTGAGACTGGCCCTGCCAGGGCTCTCATTAATAGGAAAGTCTAGGGTTCAGCACCTCATAAAAAGGAATGCATATCAGAGTTCACACATAATGGAAGAGAAGGCCCTGAGCCCTGAGCCTGGCAGACATCGAGCTAAAGACCAGACACTCGTCCTGAGTTTCCACCCTAGCGTAGACTCCATCACCCTGCCTCCCAGATATCTAAACTGTCACCAGTGTTGCCTTCCCGGAAAGCCCATTGCCTGGAGGAGACTCCTGGAGGCTAGGAGTTTGTACCCTGCCTCCACTAGTCACCACTTTCTAGCTTCCTGACCTGCAGCTTTTTTTGACCACTTGTCATCTTGCTTCACAGGGTCACTGTGAGGATCAGGGGACATTGCTGGTAGAATTTTTGGACCCTTGATATATTTTCTAATCTTTTTCATCTCATCTTTATGGTCGAGGACAGTTTTTCCTAGATCCCTCAAAAGATTCAGTGAGAAATTATAAATCACTCTTGAAAAAATTTTTAAAGACTTGATTGAATGAAAATATCTCTCATTCTTAGTATAAGTAAATCAACATTATAAAAATGTCAGGTTTTTAGAAGTTAATTTATAAACTGAATATAATCCCAGTGTAAATATCAACAAACTACTTATAGTGATGATTCTGAACTTTATAGGGAGAAATAAGCATGTGAGAATAGATAAGAATCAGCTTTGTGGGCCAGGGATTTAGCTCAGTGGTTCCGGAGCCTGCCTACAAGCACAGGGGCCTGGGTTCATTCCCCTTGACCACATACAATACGGGGCGTGGTCACTCACACTCACCAGCAATCAGAAGCACAGACCACAGTGCTGGGCATGGTAGCTCACGCCTGTAATCCTAGCACTTGAGAGGCAGAGGCAGGAGGACTGCTGTGAGTTTGAGGCTGAGGTCTGGTCCAGCCTGAACTACAAAGTGAGACCCTGTCTCAAAAAAAAAAAAAACCAGAATCAGCTTTGTGAAATGTTGAAGAAAACATAAAGTTTCCATAACTGAAATCATTTGGTGTTGGTTCTAGGACAGACAAACAGACCTGATGGGATTGAGAGTTCTGGCTTAGATCCTAAAACATGGCACTTAGTATCTGATTAAGAGAACATTTTAAATCACTGGAGTAAATATATGTGCTGTTTAGCAAATAGTTCTAGGACAACTGGGTACATTTGGAGGAAAGTAAAATTAGATCCATATTTCACATCGCCCATACAAATAAACTCCAAGTGGATTAGTGACCTAGACATTAAAAAAAGAAACTGTGAAAGTCCTAGAAGAAATCATGGACAAATCTCTTTTTAATCATAATGTGGGGAAAGCTGTTCTAAGTATGACTCAGAGTCCAGAGGCAACAAAAAGCAAGAATTATAAATTTTTATAAATAAAAAAAGGTTAGTAAAGTACCATATAGAAAGTCAAAGACAACTCACAGAGGATCCCCATCTGACAACATGAAGAGTCATAGTCCTATTATAGAAAAAAACTAATCTAAGGAAATATGAGAGATTGTGTCTTGATAGGACACCGTGAGATTAAAAGAAAAAAAACTGTGCATAAAAATGCTATGATCTGGTTAGATTTGAATCCATAGAATAAAATAAATACTACTTGTCTCTAATGGTATGTAATCGCATAAAGAAATGAGGGAAAACAACAGCTTATTCTTGCAATGAATTCCAGCTAATAAACACAGAAAGGAAAAAGGAAATACAGACCGGCCATTGATGAGCATCACCATCATGACAGTAGCACACAAAGTCCATGGATGGAGCCAATTTGGGGACAAAAGTTCCAGGAGAAGCAGGGTTTGCAGAGTCACGAGACATTTTACTCAAGATATTTATACATTCCAAAGGGACAACAAAGAACTTCATAGTGAAGAAACTGATCAGATGTCAACTGAACCAACTGGTCAAGGGAACCATGACCGCCATCGCTATCGTGAACTGCATCCAATATCCTCAGAAAGTTACCAGAGCATTTTTATAGTATTGGCACCCAAAAACAGAGTGCATCAGGCTAATTGCAGGAAAACAAACAAATCCAAGCTGAGTGGCACTGCGGAGAGTAACTGACTTGTATTTATCAAAAGCATGAATATCACAAAGGATAAGGAAAGGCTGAGGTACTGTTACACACCAGAAGGGGGAGGAGAATTGAGCAGTAAACGCAATGTGGGATCGTGGTTAGGATGCTAACACAGGACAGAATGTTAATGGACAGACTGGTGAGATCCACAGAATGTATGTAGCTCAGTTTTCCAGTACTGTACAGATGTCAGTATGTGTCTAAATGGCCCCCAAAGCCACCACATAGGTGGCTCTTTCAGAGGTGGAAGAATCCAGAGTGTGTGATGCGGGATGAAAGGTGTGTGATTACTGAATCAGTCTGATTGTTTTCGCACTGCCCTAATCTCAGTCACCTGGGTAAAAGGGACAGAAAGACATGTGCAGCCTCTCTTGCTGCTTTTGCTACACGTGTCTCCAAGAGCTGTTTCTCCTCTCTGCTGTCACTGTGCCCTGTGCCACCCTGCCTTGGAGCCAGCTGCTTATCAACTGAAACCTCTACAAACTGTGAGCTAACTAGACCCTTTCTCCTTTAACTTTGCATGTCAGGTATTTTGTTTCAGCCATGAGAGAAAAGTAACTAAGACAGTATCCTAGTCTTGATCTTTACATAAGATGTTAACCTTCAGGGTATGTGACAGAAGGGACTTCTGAAATACTTTTGCCTCTATTTTATAAATGTACAATTAACTTAAAAAAGTCTTCTTTAAAGACCCTAATAGGAGATAAAAGGGGCTTTTGGGTCTCACGATGTCAGGTGACCTCATCAGGCCATGTGCCCCAAACCTCGGAACTCTGTGGCTTTTCGTGCTTAGGCCACACAAGCTGGTTGGCCCAGCCCTGCCTGGCACAGGGTTAGGGGTGCCACCCACCCGGTGGGGCAGCTACAGAACCAGCTGGACCCTCAGGCTCCTCATTGTCCCCTGCCTCCTCACAGTCAAAGACTAATTCCAACAAATGACCATCTGGCCCAAGCTGAAAGGCCACTGTAGAGAGATTTTCTAAGGAAATAGAAAAAGCAAGACACTCTTCCTTGTTTTTTTAAGTAAAAAACTAGTGCGTTGCGGAATTGCTTCTAATATTCAAATGCAGGAAGTTAATGTCCCAAACTAGGAGACTGGTTAGTAATTTATAGTGTAGTCATCCTTTGGAATGTCAGAGACCAATTAAAAACATAGATTACTTAATGATATTCTATGTCATGGTCCCAAAGGTTAAATAGATACATTGTATGGGGTGTGTGTGTGTGTGTGTGTGTGTGTGCGCGCGCATGTGCATGCGCATGCGTGTGCACTCATGTAGCTTATCAGCCTACTTAGAGAAGTAGCAAGGTTGAGGGGGAAGTTTTGGAAAAGCGGTCTCCACGGTGTCAGCGGTCATTAACACCTTCTAGTAAGCATGCATCCCTTTCTGACTGAAAAAAATGTTATCTTAAAAGCCAGACGTGGAGAGTCTGGCTTTGAAATACACCTGAGAATCCATCTTGTCTCCTCTACAACTACCTTGCAACAAGAAGAAGACAACGGGAAAGGAGCCTCGGTCTCAGACAGAACTAGGAAGGTGCTGTAAACCGGAAGCCCAGAGCAGGAAGGGCTGCCCTGGCAGAGAGGACAAAGAGGCCTGTGGGGCGCAAAGCCTCCTGCACTGAGCTTCTGCAAGATAGGGCTAAATACTCGAGCAAACTGAAAGAAAGTAAATATGAAGAAAGAACTATAAAAGCTCACCAAAGGTAAATGAAAATGTGGGGAGCCAGCACCCTCAGGTAACAGATGTCCAATTATGTGTTTATTCAAGTAAACACTCAGAAATAAAGATCACAAATGCCCAAAATGCCAAGATATAGGACAATTGTGACCGTGATACAGCCTAGAGCTGGACATGGTGGCACACACCTGAAATCCCAGCACTCGGGAGGCGGAAGCAGGAGGATGGCAAGTTTGAGGTCAGCCTGAGCAACTTCACAAGACCGTCTCAATAGGGCCGGGGATTTAGCTCAATGGTTCTGGTGCCTGCCTTGTAAGTGCAAGGGCCCAGGTTCTATCCCTGGTAACCACATACAATAATGCCAGGTGTGGAGACTCACACCCACCAACAATCAGAACCACATACCACAGTGCCAGGTGTGGTGGTTCATACCTGTAATCCCAGCACTTGGGAGGCAGAGGCAGGAGGATTGCTGTGAGTTCAAGGCTGAGCTCAAGGCCAGCCTGAACTACAAAAGCAAGACCCTGTCTCAAAAATAAAATAAAAAATAAAACTGTACTGGGCATGTAGCTCCATCTTCCCTAAGTTCAGTCATAGGGTTGGGGTGGGGAGTGAAGATAAATCTAGAAACTTCTAGACCTCAGAAGTAAAGAGAGAACCCTTTAGGCATCCGGGCAAAAAGACCGAGTCGTTGATGTGGTAAAGAAGGGTAATGGGAATCAAGACTGTAAACATCTCCACGGCATAATTTAACATTGGAAGAAGCAGGAGCAATATCTACGAATATCTTCCACTCCAAGGATTTTAACTACCTCAGCCAGAGGTCATAAAACATTTTTAGGGAAGAACCAATAGTAAATGTTTTCAGCTTTGTGGATCCTGGCCTCTCCATCCATCTACTCACTTGTACCACTATGCCTAAAAGCAGGGAGGGACAATACAAAAGTGAACAGCCATGGCTGTGTTCCAATAAAACTTTATTTATAAACACAGCCTGCTGGAGTTGACTCATAGGCCAAAATTTGACGATCTTTGAGCTAAACAATCACTCCAATATAAAATGAAAGATAAAAGTTTTGGAAGTCGTGAGCTCTTTGGGGAAATAATCCACATGATCTAAAATGTTAGAACACAAATCTCACTGGACAGAAGATAAATGAAGAAACTGAAGCAAAAATACTGGCAAGAAATAAAAAGCTAAAATCTGCTTCCCTACCTGCAGACTAGAAAAAGAGCCTTACCTTCCGGCTCCTTTGGCAGCGAGAGTCTTCGAGGCCCCATGACGTGCAAGGATAATTCAAGCAACCAAGACATCTGTTGGAAGCCATGAAAATTATGATCAGTTCCAAATAAAGAAGGTGATGTCACTGTCACAGAGCCCTTTTTAAAACATCTAGCAGTTCGCGGGGACACTTGGATTGTGAACTCTCATGACGGCCGAGAGAAGGTCCCACTCCCCTCAGTATGCGATGCAGGGCTGGGTCAGCACTTCCCTGGTCCCGGCTGCTCCTCTGATCACCTGAGGCAGATTTTTGACACCAACTCCTGGGTCCCAGCCCAGGCCACTTAAATTAGAATTTCTGGAGCTGGGAAGGACAATGTTTTCAAAGGTTCCACAGATACTCAGATATGCAGGGAAGCGGGGAACCACTGAATTAGATGGTATTTGATGTACTTATCAATTCATATGTTCTATAAATACACTTGTACATATGGAGAATTAGCCAAAGCTCCAACATTTGGAAATGGTGCCTGGAGAAGGCTGGACTAGTCAGCGGTGGGTGAGTTGTTGTAACACAGTTCTGCAGTCTTGTCCAGCCTGGTCCAAGCCTCAGGAGCTTCCAACTCCAACCTGTCACTCTACTGTCACCCTAAGACCTACTGTCACCCTAATGGAGAGTAACTAGTCAGGGATAAAGGAATCACTATGGAATTCCTCATTTCAAGGGCAAGAAAAGTCCTGGCAACTAAGGTACAAAACGTCCAAGTGTTTGGAAAGCTGGAGGTCCCCAGGACAGTGTTTATTTGCTTTTAAAGAGCATCTCAGTGAGACTAATCCCTAGTCTATTTCTTAAATGGCTCCTTTCCAAAAAAGTGAGCAAAGTCAGAGATTGATAAACAAGAAAAGTCTCAATAGAGAAAGTGATTTCCTAGAGAAAGCAAACAATCCCTGCCGCTGTGCTCTCAGCCACCCTGGTGTGGCGCTTCCCCGAGCGGGTATTCACAGCCCTGCATCTTTCCAGCGCAGGCAAAATGAGGCCATGGCCGCATGATGGGTGGGAACGGTGACAAATGAGTCGTGACGCTGTTCCAGCAGAGACAGGGGCCCACCGTGGGCACATGCTCCCGGGGGCGCTGCATCCTCACAGAAGAGCAGGTCTGCTGAGCAGAGAGCCAGGGCCTCCGGTCTCCATCTGCCGTGTGTGGGGCAGGGCGAAAACTAATGTGCTCATGTGCAGAGATCGGAGGGAGCAATCCCAGAAACCCAAACCCAAACCCAAGGGGGCAGGAGAGTTAGAGTGGGGGTCACAGAGGGTTTGCTAAGGTGCTTATGGGAAAGAAGACTCAAGACCAGGGACCCAAAACCAACCCTGGTCCGGAGCCACAGGCGAGAAGTCTCAGGCAGCAGTCAGAGGGAGCTTGGCAAGGCCCTTATCGCCCAGGGACTTCTTCCTACTTCTCCCAGGCTCTTCCTAACCTGACCCCACCACAGAGGTTCTTTACCATATTACATTACCAACACTTGAGTAGAACTGTAATTTGTAAATATAGGAATAACTGAAGTTTATTCAGGTACAGATTTCCTTAATCCAGACTTTTAATTCAAACTGTTTGAATATTTAAAAGAAAAACTTATCAAATTAGGAAGCTTGGCTTTCAAAGAAAATGATCAACAGTGACTTCTTGGATGGGGGCTGTTTGATCTTCGTGCAAATGAGTCTGTAGGTGGAAGACTGTAGGACAAAGGAAACCCATCGGAGAAGTGCCAGTCAGTCCCCACCGGGGCAAGTCCAGGGCGCCAATCACAGGAGGGAAAGATGTCACTGCCCATCTACTTCCTATTCCGGAAGGAAGGGGTGGCGGCCCGATGCAAGTGACGGACAGCATCTGTTCACTCAACACACGTTTACTCAGCAGCTACCCTGTGCGGCACCATGACTGCCCTGTAAGTACAGGGCCTTGTGGATGTGAAAAGTGAGTGCCTGCCACTATAGATACCCGTATGATGGCCACGGAGAAACATCTGTGGACCCTTGATTACTGGTTCTGCCCGTGGCAGGCTGCGAATGGTCCCTCACATGGCACCCACCTGAGCCCTTGCTTAGCAGCCTGGGATTCCACAAGCAGTAGAAACTGAACCTGCACTACTGGTCTTCTGTGTCTGGCTTCTCTTCCCCCCTTACAACTCTCAGCCTCACAGCCTGCTCTAGGGTGTAATAAACCTGCTCTCATCAGATAAATTCCACACGTGTGTAAGCTAGTTTCGGTGAATTTCTGTTTATTGCAAGGGATAGAATTTTCTATTGACTCAAATAAGATGACAAAGGTGAATTTGAGCTGGGGGTGACGGTGTATGTTTGTAATCCCAGGAGGACTCTGGAGGCTGAGGCAGGAGGATCGCTCCAAGTTGGAGGCCAGGCTAGACTACACAGTGAGTTCAAGGCTAGCCTGAACTACAGATCGAGAACTTGTCTCAAAACAATAATAAAATTGATATCTTAATATAAGAAAGTGACTATAACTTTTTCCTGACATTTGATAAAATTCATATCAAAAATATAACCACCCACCCAAGGGAATTTCTTTGGGAAAAAAAATGGACTAACTACAAAAAGAGGAGGAAAAGCCCAGTGATGAATAAGGTATAATCTTAGTGGAGATTCTTAAATTTGACACTGGAAGCGTGGTGAAGACCATGTGGGGGAGGACACAGCGAGAAAGGGAGGCGAGAGTCAGGAAGCGTGCGAAAGCCAGTTTCGTCAAAATAGAAGCTACAGAATAGTTCATGGCTTCTTAAAATACACAGAGTCTTCACCACTGGAAGTGCTGCTTTCATTGAAAGTGTTGACACCTCCGCAGCTCTGCTCAGGGGTGGAATCTGGACATTGGGAACTTCTGGACGCACATGACAAACTTATGACGCTACAGGTGCCTGACCAAAACGGCATCCGCAGGCCCTGGGTAGTCACCTCTGCCCTTTGCACACTTAAGTATCTCATTATATCTTTTTAGTTATTCCCTAAAATATGAGTCGAGTATGAAGCACTTTAGTTGCACTGTAAGAAATCTCTCTCCCAACTTCAGTACACTCAGAACCCACGCCTCTGCTGTCAGCTGGGTTAAAGGCAGCAGGTCTTGGGCTGGGGCTTGGGTGGGCTGCAGAGCGCTTGCCTGGCATGGAATGAGGCCTTGGGTTTGATCTTGCTCCCCAACTGAAGACGAAACAAAAGAAGGTGAAACAAGACAGCAGATTCTTTGCCATCAACTTAATTGCCGGGATCAAGCTGCCAAACTGAGGCTTCGTATTACAGGTGTGAGATTACAGAGGAAATAGGGTGCTCCATGCTAGTGCCCAGGCGGACCTGCTCTCCACACCTGTACAGCGGATCTTCTGTACAGCCCAGGGAACCCAAGCACTACAGCAATGGATGGCACAGCTGTGGGACTCGGGAAACCTCAGGTGAACTGACATTAGCTGACAGTCCTTTGAGCTCAGAGGCAACTGGTTAAAAAATGTTTTACTTGCCACACTAACAATATCATCTCTCAACTAATAGGAGGGACAGCAAAGACATACAGGTATTTTCAACCAGCTCCTGTCTGGCAAGGAAGAGCTGGCTGGTTCCCACGTCATCCTGGAATGTGTCAAAAGCAAGAAAACTGACGTCAAAGATGTCAAAGGCGAGGAACCAGTGCATGCAGGGCAGCAGCTCCTGCTACAAGTGCAAGAAGCCTGTGGGTTTGACGCCTCAGGGTGAGGCCGACCGGCCGTGTGGCCTGAGCAGGATATTTATATCCTCTGAATCTCAGGGTTTTCTTTTGTAAAGTAAGGAGCACAAGCTGCCTGGGAAACTACTGACCCTCCCTGTTTTAAGAGGGAAGATAACGGTACAGACTATAGAAGTTTACCGGGAGAAGTAACTAACAAGATCCATTTAAAATAATTAGTATTGATTTAGAAGTCAGCATTGGAAACGAACTCATGAGCACAGAGACACAGAGCACCAGACAGAGAAAGAGAGAGAGAGCACCGGAAGGGCTAGGCTCTCAGAGAAGTCGGAGGGGCTCATGAATGGAACTTGTGTGACAAGCTCAGATGAAAATAAGCAGAAGAAGCAACCACGGAGAGTGTGTCTAAGCATGAACACTGTGGGCTGAGGAGTTAGCTCAGTGGTTCTGACATCAGTCTTGCAAGCACAAGCACCTGGGTTCAATCCCGGGTAACCACATACAACAATACCAGGCGTGGAGACTCACACCCACCAGCAGTCAGTACCCCATGCACAGTGCCAGGCGTGGTGGCTCCAGCCTGTAATCTCAGCACTCAGGAGGCAGAGGCGGGAGGATTGCTGCCTTTGAGGCTGACTTCAGGACCAGCCTGAGCAACAAAGACTGTCAAAAAAAAAAAAAAAAAAGAATGAACACCAAAGGCTTTGATCAGTGTCAGAGGCTGAAATTCTAGAGGGACGGTGGTGAGAAAGAGACGACGCTAGTGCTGATGGGAAAAGAACTTCTTTAGCTACATTTTGAGGCAAGGCCACAGGCAGAATTCAGACCATCCTGGCGATATTAGGCAAGGCTGCCCTGAAATCTCCTATTTTCTTCCTTCCCATGAACACTCCCCATCTCCAAAGAGTCCACCTCTAGTAATTTAATTACTCAATTATTGATCTTTTGGGTTTCTCATATAATAGAAACCGGGTGATATTTGACCTTCTTTATCTGACTTACTTTGTTTAGCATTATGGTCTCAAGATCTATTATTTCCCTACATATCCTTCTCTATTGTTAAATTGTGCTCCAGTGAGGACACAGAAGAACCCATGTTCTTTATCCACTCACCTGTGGAGGAGCCTCTGGGCCCCTCCCATGACAAGCCACTTGTGCTGCTGCAAATACACATGGGTATGCATGGATCATTGTGATACGACTGTCTTAATTATGTTATTGTTATGGGGACAAAATACCTGATACCCAGAAGTTAAAGAAGGAAAGCTTATTTTGGTTCACAGTTGGTAGAAGTTTCACTCCATAGTCAGCTGACTCCACGGCAGGGTAGCATGACAGAGGGCATGGAAGAGGAGAAACAGTCCATGGCAGAGCAAGCAGGAGGCAGCAAAGCAGCAGCAGCAAGACTCCCTTTCTCTTTATAGAGGCTAGAGTCTCCTGGTTGGTGCCTTTGCACCCAGAGTGCAGCTTAGGTCCTCAGTAAGCCCATTCAGCCACCCAAGACTGCCTAAACCAATCAGTACACCACGGTCTCCATCCCAGTATCAAACACCTTTGACCCAGCCACCTCCCAAAAGCTACACCTATGAGCTCTGGAGAATTTGGGGGGCATCTACATATAAGCTAGTGATGGTGAACCTTTTAGAGTTTTAAGTGACACAAACAGCTTGCTTTGGCCCTTCAGTATCACTGATATATGCCACACCAGTGATATTTCTACTTCTTTCAGGAAGATATCCAATGAAGGATATCCAAGTCAAATGGAATTTCTATTTTATAGATTTAAAATATTCATTATAACAATATAGCTTTGAAATCACTCTGGCTAAGCATATATGACCATAGAGATACACTCATTTTAAAAAGTCGGCCCCCTTAAACTTTATAGATTGTACTATGTTTTATAATGTGTGGGTCTTTGGCTTTGATGCATTCCTAGGTGGGATATTTAAGTACTCAAACAAAATAAGGGCTTCCACAGTCAGTCAACCATGAATAGATTTCATCCATTTGAAAACATACTTCATCCTTCTGAAGACAATCAAGTAGATCAGTTAGACTAATTCTTATTCATTCCAGTGAGAAACTGAGTTCTTTTTATTAGCCAAGTGAATTTGAAATACAAAGATGGTCCTTTCTTTCAGTATGGTGAAGGGCCTAACCGTTAGTGTCAGTAAGAGTTAACTGGAAGAACAAAATTAGTATGACATGTATGTGTGACTGCACAGAGGACTTACCAAGTTTGTTTACAGGATCAGAAGCAGAAGAATCCAGCAGCCAGGTGCAGATGGAAAAACATATAAGTACCATTTGTATGCTAGACAACTGAGAGATTCAAAGATCAATGGCCTAGCACTCACTGCAGAAATGGTATGAGACTGTGTTAGAAACCTGAGGTTCTGTGCTGAAGAAACAGGTAACAGAGACATGAAGGCAATGGCCAACACTACAGCTCCTCCACAGAGCTTGGTCCAGTCTAAGATACAAGCCTATTGATAGATGTCAGTCACAGCTGAGCAAGTCTTCCTTCCTTGGTTTGCTGGCCCATGTGTCAGTCATCCACAGACATAACCGGAAGTCTCCACTAATCCACTAGGTGGCTCTTCTTCAAGTCACCTTGATACATCACCGACAGTCATTGCACCATGTGGACCAGTTTGGTGTTAAAAAACCAAACACAGATGTAAGTGAAAGATGCAGGAATAGAAATTAATCAATCCAGAATCAAAAAAAAAAAAAAAGAAAGAAAGAAAGAAAGGCTATAGGTAAAGTTATTACAAAAACATAATTCGTATGGACCACAAATCAGAAGGAGCCCTCATAAAGCAGACCAGATCGAAGTACCCAGCAAAGAGATACAGGAAGCCACTCCAGCTAGAGGGGGGCTGCAGAAGGTTTTAAAGGCATTTGGGCAAGTATGAAATGGGAGATTTTTAATAATATCCTATTATGAGGGAAGAAAATAGATACAGAGACAAAAAAAAAATCCAATCCATATTATAAAACCAAAGCTTCTTGAGAGTGAATTCTCAGTATGTTTCAGCAGACACTGTAATTAACAGCTGTGGTTTTCTGAGCACCATGTGACCTAATTCATATAAGTGAGAACTCATTCTCACCTGAGGAAGAAGACACAGTTAGAATCTCCGCCTTCCAAACTGAGGCTTCCAGTGTTTATCAGCCTGTCCAAGTTCATAATGGTAGGTAGGGGTTTGAATTTAGAATCAGATCTTTAGCTCTTTTAATCCAAATGCCATAGCTGCTGATACTTCTTTTTGGCGGGTGAGTACAAAATCCCATTATGTAGCCTAGTCTTACAATGAACTTATGTTGGTTCTCCTGCCTCAGCCTCCCAAGTGCTGGGATTATATGCAGGTGCCACCAGGCCCAGCACTGATACTCTCTTGATTATGGAGAAGATTGGGCTCAGAGAACATGGAAGGAATGAGACCTATTTAAAACTGTGCTTTGGGTAGCTTTGGGGGGCATGAGTCAGGACATGACTTAGCTAGCCTTCTGCTCACAAGGTTGCACCCCAGATACCCACTGGCTGACGTGCCTTTCTTGAGGCCTGGCTGGGAAGAACCTGCTTCCAAGCCAATCTGAGTTGTTGGCAGAATCCATTTCTTTATGAATACACAGCTGACCTCCTCTTTTCTTGGTATTTCTCTGATGATAGCACCTGTCTGCTCCTAGGGTCACGTTGCAACCTCTTCTCATAACATCGCAGCTGATTCTTCAGATCGGCAAGGGAACCTCTGCACCATCTGCTCTTTGGGCTTAGGAAGTTAAATATCTTTTTTTTTAAGTACTCCCCTGTAATGATGTGGCCAGGCCCACTAAGGCAAATCTCTCTTGATTAATTCAAAATCAATGGGCTAAGGATCTTAATTACATCTGCAGAGTCCCTTCCCCTGGGTCATGTAATGTAATCCGACCACTAGGGTGCCACCCCTACTCCAGGATCTAGCCCACAATTGAGGGGAAAGGATGACACAGGAAGTATTGTACCTAGAGCAAGAATCGTGGGGGCTGTGGTGGAATCCTTCCTAAAATGATAGGAGGTTGATTTGGTACAAGGAGGACTCCATGATCAACAGAAGCTACTCGTCTGATTAATTGAGAGGATGCTTGTGTCACTAACAGACATGACACTTGAAGAGAAGAGGTGTAATGAAAAAGATAATGAATCTTGGGTGAGTATTCATCTCGAGACATCTGTGGTACGTCCATTTATCCTGAATCTGTTCTCTCAACTTGACAACCAGTACCCAAGGATTAATTAAGTGTCGTGGAGAAGAGGGGCTTCTTACATCTGGAGGTGATCCTATCGCAAGGCACACAGTTCTAAAGTGCTATAAATGGCCACGAACCTGAGAAACAATTAGCAAGTTGAGTATGTTTTAGATTCATGTCTTCTTTCCTTTAATTGAGCAACCAGTCACAGAGGTTTTTTAATTGAGTTGTTTTGATAAATGTGCCTTTCAGACTCTGTTATTTCTGAGAAATAGCCAAACATCTTTTTCCCTCCAGGAATGTTTATCTTAAAATACATCCAGTAATAGCTGAATGAGTTGTTAAGCAAGGAGATAAATGAAATACCCAAAATAACCAAAGAACCATTAGCGTTACACTGATATACATTGGACTAAATAATCTAAACCCTTGCTTTAAACCCTGTGAATTGTCCCGTGATTTGAGATTCACTCATTCACATGGCCTGAGGGTCACACAGCAAACTGCAGGATATTCCTGCCTGCTGCCATGTGGGAAAGGCTTCCAAGCACCGAGTCCCATGCTAGAACTTGTCATATGCTCTCTCATTTCCTTCTAGCATGTATCAAATAGGACAGTATTTGTCTTACTTTTTTAAATCAGCAAGGCAGTGGTGGCTGACAAGTTAAGTATCTCACCCAACCCAGGAAATAGAAATAACTGGGTTTCAAACATACACGCATTTCTCCTTTATGCCTCGCTCTTTCCACCGTTAACCTTTCTTCAGCTGTCTGATTAGACGTGAGTTCCTCCAACAAGCCATTCACAGTCCTTCTCTGCTTTTCCAAGACTGTGTGACAGCCATATTTCCACCACCATGTTTACCTGAAGCAACCGGTGAGCGTCAGCCTTCGTGAGAGCCTGTGTTTCCGGAGTGTGCAGACAGGAGCCACATGCCAGCTTTCCATACACTAAGCTTATAAACTTGCAAAATTGACCAACCCTTTAGTCTCTTCAATAAAAGGGAGTAACCCGGTTCTGGGCACTGCAGTGAGTGTGGCCTGGGCAAGAGACCTCGTGAGTGCTGAATATTGCCGTGAGATATTGTGCCGTTGATTACACGGTGCTGCCATCGAATGTTTACTTTTCTGTACTTCACACCGGATTATCAGCTCACCCCTGAGACGAAGGCTACAGCTCTTGAGCTGTGGTTTTTCTCAGAACCTAGTACACCGTCCAGCTGGTTCATGGCACACACCCGAAAACTTCTGCCAGGAAGGAAGGGAGGGAAGAGCAGAGGAATGAGACCGCCCATGGGACAGGTGTTCCTGTGTTTCCCCAGCGTGGCCTCAGAAAAGCATGAGGCAACATGCAGATGAAAGCAAACACCCGTTCCCCTGAATGAGAAGGTCGGCTTTAGAGAACGGGGTTTGTTATGACATCCTTAATGCCACACGTAACCCAGAAATCCTCACAGTTAACTGGTTCCTAGACAAGAACAGACCCCGGGCAGCTTTCAACAAAGAGACATCCTGCCTCTTACTGGGAATGATTATCACCTTTGTCCTTACAGGCTGAGAATCATGTCCGAAATATGAGTGTCCTGGACGTACCTGGAAGCTGCCCCAGGGCAGACCAGCCAGACACTGGCTCTTGCACTGACATGAAAACTGCTCAGGACTCATTTTTCATTTGATTCATCTCAGCTAGACCAGTTTCCACTTTGTCACCTCTCGCTGCTAGCAGGCCAGGGCGAGTTTCTACTTTTCAGGGAGAGAGGACACATTTGGCTCAGACTGTGTATTATCTGCACGTAAAGTAAGAACTGTGCTCAAGCAACTGTGTCTAGAGAGAGAGGGCCACGATGTGGCCCCCTACGGGCTGTGATAATAAAAGAGGACCCTTCCTGTCTTTTCACTTGGATTGTAATAAAGGCAAAGTCACAGGTCAAATGCAAATCAGGCGGAAGTGACCCCCGAAGGGAAACTGGCCAGGGGCCCTCCCCGATTATGACACAGACATCCATTATCAGTTTGACACCTTGGATAGCCTGTGGATGTGAACAGCACATCCAGGAAGTGACAGGTACATATTTAAAACCTCAGGGGAAGAGGCAGGGGCTTCCGGAACTGCCTGGTCTGGTTTTGCTCCTCATGGTAGATCACTGTGATCGGGTTCTCATGTTCTGCCCTGAAGGTGCAGGTGAGCTCTGAGAGAACCCCCGACGCTGAGCTGGATGTGCCTCCTCTGCACCTGTCACCCTGCTCACTCTTTGGGGCTTTGCCCACCTGCCTTGCACACATATGACAGTGACCTGAGAAGTCTGGCCCAGGCTTCTTCCAACCGTGCTCCATTTCCTCCCAGTCAACTCCACACAGGGAAGAAGCAGGGTTTCTGGGCACAGCGTCCACTGTGGGTGTCCAATCACAACATTTCTGTGGGACCCCGAGAACATAAGGATCACACCCCAGGCCCACGTGATCGACGTGCCTGGAGGGTGATGTCACTGCCCACTGTGGCCAGCCTTCTGTGGCGCTCACAATGACAGTATGCCCCACAAATGCAAACAGATGCGTTTCCCATGACCTTCACCCTGACTAATAGTCATTTCATGTATTTCCCAGTGAAAATTTTCGAGTTTCAAAGTGCAGGCTCTGAAGGTCTCTCAATCCCGGTGCTTTTCACACTTGTTACCATGCTGGCTATTTCGGGAATGTCATAACACTAGTGAAATATGAGGACAAGAAAAAGAATAAAAAGCATATAGGCTCCAGCTTTGAAAAGCTTATTTTAAACACATTAGTTTCCCACAGGCTTTGCTCTCAATTAACTAAGATGAGAGGAAAGAACTTTGGACATGCACAACGTTCTCAGAAGGACTTCCCAAGGAAAAGGCATCTAGAAAGATGATGTCCAAGTGCAGACTTGCAGGTCTATCCAACAAGAGTCACAATCCGAGCTAAGGCAACTCCACAAAAACAGAGTGACCCTAAACACCCTAACAGATAGCTCTACTAAAGCCAACCCACCCTGAATGCCGGGACTGCTTCACTGGACCCTTTCGGTTCTGTGTTAGCTTGTTTCCTTGAAGTCCTGAGGACACAACGCCCTCTGAGGAGTGGACAGTGTCCCTCAGTTGTGCCTGTCCATGCAGGACTGGGTCCAGAAGTCGGAGATGCAGGCAACACTGGCTTAGACATCAGACAGGTGTGAGACTGAACTTTTAAAAAGTTTGTTACAGCCGATTTTTTGAACATTATGGCTTGGTATCTCCCAGTCTGCCTGGATGGGAGCATCACCTGCAGGACCATCACACCTCATCCCCACAGTCCCAGCTTCCTGTCCTCCGGATCACCACATTGCATCCCTGGGTTCCAGTTCCTTGTTGGCCATGCTGAAGGGGAGCCCACTGTCACTGAGGTCAGAGGACCAGAGCTAGTCAAGCGAGGAAGTCCCACCCACCACCCCAAGGGACTAAAGATCATGGCACCAGCTCTGGGGAGTCTTCCCTGACAAGAGCACCAGCCCTAGGATCACTGTTCCACCCACCTGCAGTTACAGCTCCCTGTCTTCTGGATCACTGCATCATAGCTCCAGACTCCAGCTCCCTGTCAGCCAAATGGGAGGGGCACCTCCGGGAGAATGCAGACAGTCACTGGTGAGTTTCTAGGCCAGCACCACCTACAGGACGCTGGACTCACTTCAGGGAAAGGGTGGCTGTACTTTCAACTCTTCAGGAGTGGAGCTGAACTTGAGAGTCACTGTAGCCAGAGCTACATTGCTTTGTAGTGGACTATGGCTATTTCCCTATAACTAACTCCAATCTGTGTGCCACTGCCCATACTGTCTATGAGAGACAGTAGGTCCATGCTTCGAAGGGGCTTTTGGTACTGGAAATGTTTTCTTCTTTTTTCGTTCTTTTTTTTTTCTTTTCTCTTTCTTCACTTTTCTCTCCTTTTCTATTTCCTGAAATAGAGTTTGCCACAGTCTGTCATTCCCTGTGCTGTGTTTGATACTTCTGGGGATACTCAATGTATTTTTTTAACCAAGGTGATGTGATTGTTCTGTTTAAGTGCAAGAACTGAGATTGTTTAAAGACCATCACAAACCCAAGGAGGACACCCCAGGAAGCAGCCTTCTCCTAAGGGTTTCAAATATTAGGAAGAAAACAACTTGCAACAAACATTGCAAAGAAAGCAGACAAGGAATTAAACCAACAACATCAGCAATGACAAAGCAATAGAAATAAAAACAAAAAAAATCTAAAAGCCCAGATACAAAGATCACCACCACAGGGTAATCCAGGGAAAAGGGAAATGGAGCAAACTGAAGTTCAATCACCATGAATCTCTGAGATGGTAACAAAAGAAGCTCTAATAAAATGGAAATCAGAAATAATCTCTGAGATTAAGAAAAAGAGATACTGCCCATAGTGAAAAATATCATTAGAGATCAGGAACATGTTAGAATATCAGATTATAATAGCAGCGGAACTTGTTAAACACTTTCAAAACTCTAACAAGTTTAAAAAACAGGATGAATGAATCTGAGACCAAATTTCAGACCTAGAAGATAGGATCACAGCCCATGAACAGAAAAGCAATAATCTATAGAAAATGATGAGGCACCACGAGAAATCAATCCAACAGCTTCTAGATGACAAAGAAGAACAACATAAGACTGGAGTCACTGAGGAAGCAGGAAACAGTGCAAAAGATATTAAAAAAAAAAAAAAAGCTATTCACAGATATAATGGCAGAAAGCTTCACAGGAAAAGAATTTGACATACAGATGAGCGAAGAATATAGGACAGCACATGGCTATAATACAAAATATATATGCCTAGGCATATAATTTTCAACATTCCAGATATCTAACTGAAGAATGAAATATTGAAAAAAGTTAGATAAAAGAAGAAAAACATATACAAGAGAAGTTTATTAAGGTCAGAGCAGACTTTTCAACCCAAACATACAAGGAAAGAAGAGCCTGGAGTGAAGTATTTCAAGCCTTGCAGGAAAATAATCTCCAATCTAGATTGATGTATCCTGCCAAAGTATCTTTCAAAAGTGACAGAGAAATAAGATACTTCTGTGACAAAGAATGCTTGAAAAACCACACAAATACAAACCCTGCACTCAAAAAGCTCTAAACAATGTCTTAGAAAAAGAAAGTGAATGTCACAAACCCACAAGACCCAGCAGAATGAACTCAGGGGACAAAGCAAGAAAATTAATGGAAAGGGGTAAAAGCAAAGAATAAAAGAGCCAAGAACAGAAGAACACCATGACGGGTATAAATCAGGCCATTCAGTCATAACCATTAATGTCAATGGCCTTAATGAACCAATTAAAAGACACAGACTGGCAGAATGGATTAAGAAACAAGATCCTACAATATTCTGCATACAAGAAATGCACCTGATGCAGAAAGAAAACCATAGATTGAAAGTAAAAGGATGGAAAACAATTCTTCAGGAAACCACAAAAAGGCAGGAGTGGCTATCATATTTGCAGACAAAGTAGATTTGAAACCAAAACTGATTAAGAGAGAAAAAGAAGGACACTATGTACTCATACAGGGAATAGTCCAAGAGAGAGAGAAGACATTACTACATATTTATGCACCAAATTCTAGTGTATCCAACTATATAAAACAAATATTAATAGATATGAAAAGTCATATAAACATTAATACAATAATAGTATGAAACGTCAGTACTCTACTGAATCACAAATTGATCAACTGGACAAAAAAAAAAAATCAATAAGGAAATACCTGAACTTAATCAAACTTTTGAACAAATTGAATTAATATATGTCTGTGGAGTATTTACCCCACAAAATCAGAATATACATTCTTCTCAGCTGCTTACAGGTCATTCTCCACAACAGACTCTGTGCTAGTTCATAGAGTACGTTTAAATAAATTCAAAGGAGTTGAAGTTGTCCCTTGTATAATGTCAGACCATAATGCCTTGAAATTGGAGCTCAATAGCAAGAGAAATTGCAAGGTAAAAACACATGAAAATTGAACACCACTTACTGAACAACCAATGGGTTACAGAAGAAATTAAGCAGCTTTTACAGTTAAATGATAATCCCAGCACAACATTTAGGAATTTGTAGGACACAACAAAAATAATTCTATGAAGGAAATTCATAACAGTGACACCCCCCCCCACCCCCGGTCAGGAAAACAGCAAGCTCAAATAATGCTGAACCTAATGCTGAACCTCAAGCAACTAGAAAAAGAGAAGTGAGACATACCCAAAGCTTGTGCTAGGGATGAAATTATAAGGATCAGAACAGAAATTAATGCAATGGAGACTAAAAGAATGATACCAAAAAAAAAAATAAATTAACAAATCGAAGAGTTGGTTCTTCAAAAGGATAAACAAAATTGACAAACCCTTAGTCAACCTTATTAAACAAAGAAGGGGAAAAACTCAAATTCATGCTATTAAGAATGAAAAGAGGGAAGTTACCACAGATCCAGCAGAAGTCCAGAGGGTAATAAACACCTCCTTTGAAAATCTGTACTCCAATAAAATGGAAAACAGAAGAAATGAATAAATTCCTAGGCACATATGAACTTCTAAAGTTGAACAAAGAAGATATAAAAATGTTAAACAAAAACCCCAATATCAATCTGTGAAACTGAAAATATAATAAAAAACCCACAAAGAAAAGTCCTGGTCCTGATGAATTTACTGTTGAGTTCTACAAAACTTTTATAGATGAGTTGATACCCCTACTGCTCCAATTCCTTAAAGAAATTGAAAGGGAAGCAGTACTCCTTAATTAATTCCTGGAAGCAACTGTTACATTGATTCCAAAAGCAGAGAAAGACCCGACAAAAAAGAGAGCTACAGGCCAAAAAGGAGAACTATAGGCCAATATCCCTAATGAACACTGATGCAAAAATCCTCAATAAGGTACTGGCAAGCAAAATACAGAGAATCATCAAAAAGGTCATACTCCCTGACAAATTTGGATTCATCCCAGGGATACAAGGATGGTTCAACATACATAAATCAATAAATGTAATACACTACATTAACAGACTCAAGGACAAAAATCATATGGTCATCTCATTTGATGCACAAAAAATATTTGACAAAATACAACACTAGTTCATGATCAAAACCCTATAGAAAATTAGAATAGATGGTCTCTCTCCAACTAATAAAAGCTATTTATGAGAAACCCACGGGCAGCACCATTCTAAATAGTCAGAAACTGAAACCTTTTGCACTAAGATCAGGAACAAGACAAGGATGTCCACTATCATCGCTCTTGTCCAACATAGTACTAGAAATATTAGCTACAGAAATTAGACAAAAATAAATAAAAGGAATAAAGATAGGAAAGGAAGAAGTTAAACTGTCGTTATATGCTAAAGACATGATACTCTGTATAGAAGACCCTAAAAACTCAACCAAAAGATTGTTAGACTTAATTATCAAATTTAGTAGAATAGCTGGATACAAGGTCAGTGCTCAAAAATCAATAGCCTTTTTACACACAAAAAAAACCAGACTCACTAAGAGAGAAATTGAAAAGTCAAGCCCTTTCACAATAGCATCCAAAAAAATGAAATATCTAGGAATAAATCTAACAAAGGAGGTAAAAGACCTCTACTCTGAAAACTATGGCACTCTGAAAAGGGAAACTGAAGAGAATATCAGAAAATGGAAAGACATATCTTGTTCCTGGGTAGGAAGAATCAATATTGTCAAAATGGCTATACTCCCACATCTCCTATACAGATTTAATGCAATTCTGATTGAAATCCCAACATCATACTTCACAGATCTAGAAAAATTCATCTGGAACCACAAAAGACCTTGGAATAGAAAAAGCAATTCTAGGCAACAAAGACATGGCAAAGGGTATCAAGAGCCCCAACTTCAAACTATACTACAAAGCCACTATGATAAAAACTGCATGGTACTGGCAAAGTAACAGACCCAAGGATCAGTCGAATAGATTAGAAAATCCTGAAATGACTCCAGATACACTACACCTCATCTTTGACAAAAGGAGCCAAATAGCCTCAGTGAAGGAAAGACAACCTCTTTAACAACTGGTGCTAGAAAAACTGGCCAAAAACTAAAGCTTGACCTCTCTCTTTCACCACGCACTAAACTAAAATCAGAGTGGATTGGAGGCCTAAACATCAAAACAGAAACACTAAACCTTCTACAGAACAGATTAGGTAGTACTCTTAGAGATATTGGCTTAGGGAAAAACTTTATGATCAAAACTTCTATAGCATGAGAACTAGACAGTATCAACAAATGAGATCTCATCCTATTAAAAAGCTTCTGCATAGCAAAAGAAACCACTGGCAGAGCTAAAAGACAAGCAACTATATGTTAAATGTTAACTAAAGTTACTAAAGTTAACTAAAGTAACTAAATGTTAAAAAACATTTACTAAAAAAAAAAAAATTACTAGCTCTTTCTCAGACAAAGGGCTACTATATACTAGAGTATATAAAGAGCTTTACAAGAACACCACCCCCAATTTTAAGGCCCCATTTCCAAAATGGGCTTCTGAAATTAACAGACACTTTTCCAAGGAAGAAGTAAAAGTAGCTAAGAAAAACATGAAGAAATGTTCAATATCATTGGTCATTTGAGAGGTGCAGATGAAAACAACACTGAGATTTCATCTCACTCTACAAAGAATAGCTGCTATCATGAAAGCAACCAACAGCAAATGCTGGCAAGGCTGCAGGGAGAACCTTTCTGCACCGTTGGCGGGAATGTAAAGTGGTACAACCACTATGGAGATCAGTGTAGAGATTCCTCAAAAAACTACGATTAGAAGTCTCATTTGACACTACTATTCCCCTGCTAAGTATATACATGAAAGAATTAAAAGATTCATATCACAGTGAAATATGTGCACCCATGTTTATAGCAGCTCAGTTTGTGATAATAAATGCTGGGAACAGCCCAAATGCCTGTCAACTGGAGACTGCATAAAGAATATCTGTTTCTTTTAATAAAATGAAATATTACTCTGCCATAAAGAATTATAAATTTGAGTCACTTGTACTCAAATGGACATACCTTGAAGAATACTTAAGTGAAAAAAATAGGACATAGATGTGTGAGTACTGTGTCTCCTCCCTACTGTGAGGGACTGAAGGTGTAAATGAGTTCTAAAATGTATGAGAGGTACTGTGAGACAGTAAGAAAATATTCAAAGGGAAAACAGAGGTAGGGAAAAGTAAAGAAGGGAAAGAAAAAAATTCATGGTAAAAAACGGAAAGAAAGCTTACATGTATTGGGGGTGGGAATTGTAGGAGAGTAGGGGAATGGGGAAAATAAGAATTAAGTCATGTCATGTACTGGTACAAATTCTCAATGTTGATTGTGATCATAAAGTATATATAAAGCATGTCAACAAAACCAATTTTTAAAAAGTTATGACGTTATTTTAAATGAGCTCTAAGCTCACAAGAAGTTTAGAAATAGTACAAATAATTCTCATGCACCACCCTTCCAATTGTCTCTAGGTGTACTATCTTTTTAGCCACAGGCTATCATTCAGACCAAGAAGTAGAGGTCAGGACGAGGCATTTTCAGGCACAGATAGTGGGGTTTTTCTGTCTGCATGGACTACCTCTGAGGGGGTACACAAGCAGTGATCAAAGGCTGCAGTGAATGCTTTAATTTTTTTTTCACTTATCATTGTAAAAGACCTGTTACCAAGAATAATGAGATAAATGTGTTTGAAGCAGAGGAGTACTTTGAGTGTTCTGAGAGGGGAATTCATGGAAATAAATGTTTTTCTTTATGTATGTAGCATGTATTTGATCCTACTTCATAAGTATACATATTTCTGGGATTTGTGGAACCACTACCACATCCAAGACATACAACTCTTGTTCCCATGAGGTAACTGTGGGTGGTACCTCTTTGCCATAGTCTACCCCAGGCTCAACTTCCAGTCACAGGCTTCCATACCTCGAGAGTATTGTAGAGATGGACTCATTTGGCGTGAAACCTTGTGAGATTGGCTTTTGGGGTACAGCATAATTCCCTTGACATCCACTCGAGTTGTGACACATTTCGTCATCATTAACTGCATCTGATTGTTGAGTGTGAGTGTTCCAGTTTGTGTATCCATGTTCCAGTTTGTGTATCCATCCATTCACCTGCTTCATTCCTGGGGGCTGGTTGTAACTGTTTGGTCAACTAAGGCTCAAGCTCTTCTGTATAACCTTCATGTTTTCTCTCCTGTACATAGGCAGATCTCAGTGTCCTTAAAGAGACAGTGGCCCAAGATTTCTCAGCTAATCTCACATGACAGCAAATTTTGGAATATTCCTTCCAGAACTCTGTAAGGGTTAAATCTGTAACTGAAACCATCTGGAAGCCAAGTGGCTGGAACTTGGGTCATAACTCAAAACTTTGGTCATAAAGTAAAACTAAAATCTCCATTCATATGTCAGGCTGGTTATAACTTGAGGGTTCATTGTACTTCTTTCACATGCCAGATTACTGTCAGTATATCATTTTTCTTTGTTTGTTTGTTTCATTTGTCTTGTTTTGTTTTGTTGTGGTACCAGGGGCTGAAATCAAACCCCTGTGCTTCCAAAGTAGGCATGGTAACCTTTGAGTTAAATCCCTAGCTATCAGTTTTTTTTCTGGTAGTGAGAATTGAACTTGGGACTTTAGTACTTGCTAGGGAGGTGCCGTCCCACTGAGCTACATCCTCAGCCCACCGTTTTAAAGAAACATCTATCTGCATTTTTTGCCCCTATTGTAATGAACTGTTTTCTTATTATTGAGTTTAGCAAGTTCTTTGTATATTCAAGATATAAGCTCCTTATCAGACATCAAATACTTGAAGTAGTTTCTATTTGTATATAGCTTTTTGTCCACTTAGGAGATACTTTTCCATCTAAACTACCTCCGTGTGATGAAGCCAAATTATCAGTTTTGTTCCTTCACATTGCAGAGCAGGGGTAAAGGTCTGGGTCCTGGCCAGGGCTTCACAGGGCAGACAGGACACTCCCGCAGTGAGCAGGTTTTTGGACTTTCCTGGGCTGAGGGTGTCTCCCTCAGCCCTTGTGTTGGTCCTTCATCTCAGCGTGACTAGAGATGTTTGCTGATCTTAGAGAGGTTAGGAAACTTCAAGGACACGGTGGGGACAGGGCCAGATCTGAGGAAGAACCCAGGTCTCTCGGTGACTCGGACACACAGAAAGGCTGCGCAGGGCACAGCAGAAGGGGCTCTCTGCACTCTGGAAGAGCCGCCTCCCTGGAAACCACCCTCCTGCGCATTCACCTTGGACTCCAGAGCTGGGAAAAGAACTCAGTGCTGCTGTTGAACCAGCCCATCCCTGTTAGGAGGACTGGGCTTTGCATTTTCTGCTGTATAAGAGAACAATGGGGAAATTAAAGATAATAACAGAAACTGCAGAAATACAATGATGATACAAGTTGATGTGGCTGCGCCAGGTGAGGCGTCTTGTCTTCTCATAAGGTGCAGAAGGCGTCACAGGACAGGAAGCACAGCTCCCTCTAGAACTGACCTGTCCATGCTGGGAAGCAGCCTTTGTCCTCCAGAGCACCGCTTCTCCACAAACCTAAGCCACGCACCTGGCTCTTTTCTGATTTGCTTTGTTCTCTGTTTTGTGGTAATGGGGACTAAACTCAGGGCCTCACATCCTGGGCAAGTGCTGTGCCACCGAGCTATATCGCGGTCCTTTCATTTGTCATGTAAGCGGGAAAACTGCCTCATTCAAAATGCCATCTCTCAGTCTCTTCATCCATCAAAGACCTAAGTGGGATATGGCTTAGCAAGTAGGATTCACTCTTGTGCCAACGAAATGAAATAGAAGCTTTTATAGCACGTGTCCACAGTTCACAGCATTTATCTCCTTGTGTGGAGCTAACACATGTCCCTCTCATATCTCATTGTTTTCATTCCTTTCTCCCTCTTCCTCTTCCTCCCTCCATCTCTCGATCCCTTTCTCATTTGAGGAAGATCTGTCCCCATGTCTTATCATCTCCCATGATGGCTCTTTATAATTTGCACTTCTCATATATGAAAAATGATGATCTATTTAACCTTATGTGTCACCTCGATTTCACTTAACACTGTGGTCTCAAGGTGCATCCATTTTTTCCTACAAATGATTGAAATCTCTCCTCTTTATGGAATAGTTGTACTCCGTTATTTTGTTTATCTCTGTATCTGTTGATGTATATATAGGCTGCTTCCAAGATATATCTATCATGGATTGTGCTGCTATAAACATAGGTATGCATGTATCTCTGCAATGTGCACCTCAGCAAGATGGTTAGCAGGGGAGTCGCTGCATCAGACGGAGTTTTTAGTTTTAGTTTTTTGAGGAGTCTCCATGCTGATTCCCATAGTGATTGTGCTCATTTGCACTTCCAACAGCATAGAAGAGCCCCTTTTCCATGAAGCTTAGGAGAGTTTTGATGTGAAAGACTCTAAAACCCAGCATTAGCCACACAAGTCTCATCACTTGGAAAAAAATGTCCTTAAGATGCAGGATCCAGGCTGTGCATGGAGAATCTGTGACCCGAGGTTTTTTGCTCGAGGGACAGGAGTGGCCAGTGGGGCCACTTAGCACAAAGAACATTCAAGGAAGAGAAAGAGGAGAAGTAATTGATAAAGGTCTGAGATTTGGAATAGATTGAAATTGAAATCCTGGGGGATGTCCAGGTAGACGAATCCACTAGGTAGTTGGAGAAACACTAGATTCGAGACAGGAACTATAGCTCTGGGAATTACCAGCACATTGGACCCCAGAGCTAACAGAGCAGGAACCCTAGAGGAGAAAGCAGAAGAGTTATCCTGCCACGTTCGGTGGAAAAGTTCTCATCCGCCAAGTAGGTGGGCACTAGGTGCAGAAAGGCCACGGGACTTGTATCTTCTCCTTTTCACCTCTGCCAGAGCTTGAAACCAGCACAGCATATACTGAATCTCCACAAAAGCACCGAGTGAACTGCAAAGAGTGTGGAGATGTCACCGATCCTGGAAGCTCAGCAGGCAGGAAGTTCAGTCGGCAGAGAAATGACAACATCCTTCAGCAGTTCCTGTCAGAAGGAAACAGGTAGACCAAGCTGGCAGCGCCTTCTGTGTGGACAAAGTTGAGAGACACAGAGTCCTGGGGGGCAGGGCTTCCCGAGCGCCTGGAAGGGCAGTCAGAAGGGGCGGAGCTGGAACGGCCAGTGCCGCGCTCAGGAGAGACAAGGGGAAAGACACGGACAAGCCCGAGGATACGGACAGCCGGGAACAAGGAAGACTGTCCATCTCCAGGACCGCGGGACCTGAGGCTCAGGGGCTGGAATGCAGAGGTAAGCACTGAACACCCAGTAAGCCGCCTTCTCTTGCCAGTTCTGTCTTCTTGATGTCCTTGAGTCCCACAACCCCCTTTCCGTGCTTTGTGTTTCATCCGGGGCACTCTCAGTCACTGCGCCTAACCTCCCGGACTCCTCAGGCCTGCTCCCTGTGTGTCCTTTCTGCCTGAACTCACTCCTATCACTGCTGACCCATAAAAGCAGACTTCGGACCACATCGCCCATTTGTCATGTGAAAGCCATTCTCAAAATTGTTTTATAGGGCCAAGGATCTAGCTCAGTGTTTCTGGCGTCTGCTTGGCAAACGCAAGATCCTGAGTTTGATTACGGGTATCACACAGCACATTGCTGGACATGGTGGCTCACACCTGTAATCCCAACACTGAGAAGGCAGAGGCAGGAGGATTGCCAAGAGTTCAGGCTCACCTGGGCTACGTAATGAACTCAGGCCCAGCCTGATCTAAGTCAAAAAAATAAATAAAAGAGAAATTTTAAAAGATGGTTTTATGGACCTGATAATCGTCCGGGTAAAGGACTGGCACACATCACCTGTTAAGGTCTGGCCGGTTAACATCCGGGGCCTTCCTAACTACACGACTTTTTAGCCTCATCCCAATCTTGCAGCTCTACCAGGGTAGTAGGGCAGTCGTCAGCAAGGTGTGAGTGTAGCTTGTTACAATAAAGTTTGGTTCAGAAACAAGTATCAGTGACACTGGTCCCCAGATCAGCTGGACGACCCTGGCACACGGGAGCAAAGGGCATCTGAGAGTGATGGTGTGGGACATGTAGAAAAGCTGCAGGACTGGCAGAAAGGGGCTCTCACACAAGGGCGGCACAGGTGCCTTCTGGCTTTCCAGACCCTTGTGCCAGAAGGGCTCCCTCAGGGTGTGGTCGAAGAAGTGTGGAGCTTCAGGGGGCTCTGTCTTCAGCGAGGACAGGAGGATGGACAGGCGTCCATCCTCAGTGGAAGGAAAACCATCTGAGCCACTGAGCCCAGAGCTGACATGGCCCAGGGGAGAAAACAAAGGCAGCCAGGGGACCCGAGGGGGGCTGGCGGAGATGGAGGTGAATGAGCACGGTACGGAAGAGCAGCGCACCCTGCCAGGGAGCCGAGCAGGACAGCACCCACTGAGCTGGACCAGCCTGCTCTACCTCAGATTTCTGCTCACCTAAGAACGCGAGCTGGCTGTGGGAGGACGTGCGCGGCCCTGTAAGTTTGTCCATCTACATCTGTGCCACCGGTCCTCGTATAGACAAAAACACATGTTGCTGTTTGGAAGCAAGAATGCGAGTAGACGCACGAGAGCCGCTCAGGCAGGAAGAACCCAGGAGGTCTGAAGCACTCAGACACAGTGGGTGACACTTCGGGCGGAACGTCTTCATCCTGGGACGGTGGCAGCTATGCGTGTGGTCTCAGGCCGATGAAGCAAGAAACGCAGGTTCCATACACAACGGCTAAAGGCTCCGAGGAATTCAAGAGTTGTTTGAAATGAACTTGGGTTTTGTTCAACATCTGTCTTCACTTGGAAAATAGTAGCAATAAAAATGAAGAACATGTTTTTTGTCTGTACTAAGATGGGTGGTTTGCAAGAAAATTGATGAACGGGTCTGACTTAACTCCTTTCACCCTCCCCAGGCCTCAGTGGTTCAAAGCCTGCTTCCATTTATTCAAAGTCCAAAGAGCAGAATGTGTTGGTCCTGCAGAGGTGCAGAGGAAATCCAGCTGTGGTAGAAGACACTAGGACCCCTTCTGCACTGCCGCTGCTTCGTGCTCAGCCTCCTCTGTATAACAGTCTGACTGCAGCCCCACGACTCTGCTTTGGCTTCCCAAAAGACACCTTTTCTGTTGCTCTGCGGGGTCTCCAGTGTCACACTCTCTCTGTGGAACATGCTGGGCCAGGGATGACACTCGCTGAGCACGCGCAAGGCCTCAGGTCAATCTCAGCACCACAACAGTAGCAGTGAGCCAGCCAAAGCCTGCCACACACAGCCCCACTTTGCCTGGACACCCTGGACACCCTGGTTTATCACAGAGCTCTGGAACTAGCCTAGCAATTGCTCATATATATTTCAAAACTCTTGAAACCCTCTTGGGCCTCTATATTCTTCTTTCTTCCCAAATATAAAGCTCAAAAATGTTTTTCTTTCTCCTTCTGACTCTGATGTGAGCAGAAACCCAATGATTTTCCCTCAAGGGCGCTTTGCAGAGCATGTGAATCTCGCGCACAAAGAAAGCTCATCTCCTGGCTGTGCAGCTTGCAACCTGGAAGTCTCCAGGAGGGGCAATTCTGGGGAGCTTCAGGCCACCAGGAATGACCGGAAGGAGCAGAGCAAATACCTGGGCAGAGCTCTGCCACTCCCCAGCCGTCCCACGCACTCACTGAGCAGGGCTCTGCCAGCCCCGCCCAGCCCAGCCTTTGCCCGCCCCAGCCAGCCCTCATCAGTCAACAGCTGGCAAGGGAGACTAAAGCCAATTAGCTGGGAGGACCGCGGAGGTGGCATCTTGCTCTGAAGGTTTGCTTCCATGGTACAGAGCAACCCTTTGCATGAGCTTCTGCCGGGCCAGCCCTGGCACATGTCCTCTGCTCTGTCACTCAGTGCTCTTCGGCTTCCCGCACGAAGCTCATTTGAGGTTGGTGGATTGCTCTAGGAAAGATTAATTAAAGCAGCGCCTCTGTTTGGGGTGCAAATCCACAGGCTCGAGTGAGCTTATGAGGCGATTTGTTCCATGTGCCAAAGCCGTCGTGGCTTCTGCTTCTCACTGTGTGTCCAGGTGCCCGCAGTGCAAATCCTCTCCCATCTTCTTCCTTAAGGGCAGACCCAGATCTCTGAGTCCATCAGGTCCCTTGGCTCTGTCCAGGTGGCATATCTGTCTGGGCTCGGGGGCTGCACCTTGTCTCCTTTGGCTGAGTATTTTGAATATCACTTTCTAGTTCACCCACTGCCCAGCACCTGCTCTGGGCCACGGCTCCTCCTTGCTGCCCGGAATGAATGGGAATCTGTCCAAGCCAGTCTGAGCGACTTTATTCTCCTTGCCACGGATTGGCTTACAAATTATCAGATAGCTCCTTCCTGGCCAGTGATATGAGAAGGTAAATATCGTGGGAAAATGTCTTCCGTCTTAAAAAGAGATCTATAACAGGCCTCCCACTGAAGCTGGCAGGTTAAATGAATAAATATATGTATTCATGACTAGCTCCTTCCAAAACCCTACTAAAGAGACAGCAAAGGAATTTCCTTTAAGTCAGAGATTTATAACAAGAAAAATAAGTATTTGAGTCACTTCCCAGTTGCTGCACAAAATATCAAACACCCGCAATTTAAAGCAGGACAGGTTCGTCTGGGCTGAGTGAAGTCCTTGGTTGGCCGCTCCAAGACAGAAGCAGGGCGGGAAGGAGAAAGGGGGGGCAGTGAGAGACACCCCTGGAATGTGCTCCCAGCAGCCTACCTCTTATGACCACACCCCACCTCTGGACACCAAATTCAGCTACAGATTCGTCCATGGATTGATCCAGCAATGAGTACAGCATCCCTGTGGTCCAATCACTCCTCATGCCCCACCCCTGAGCACATGAGCCATTGGAGGACCTTTGGGATGCAAGTCATAAGAAAGGGAAAAGAGAGACCAATGAAGCTGTATAAGCTACAAAGCCCTCCAACAGCAGGGACTGGTCTGCAGATCCAAGAAAGCTAAGTGTGAGCACTGGAGGAAAAGCTGAGAAGCAACTCCTTGTCGCAAGAGTGCCCCCAAGTCTTGGGATGTAAAAACTAATCGGAGAGGTAAAGAGTAATCCTAACTGAAGGATTTTGTTAACAGCTTTATTAGAGAGAGGGAGGGAGAGAGAGAGAGAGAGAGAGAGGTACCAGATTAACACCAAGCAAAGCTGAGGACAAGCATGAAGTGTTGCAAACAAGGAGATGCATTGAAACCCCACGTACCCCTATTGAGACACTTGCTCTTGTCTACAAAGTGAATTTCCAAAACTGTAGGAGCCGGAACCTGTCTCTAGGCAGAACCCTGAGATCCTTCTTTTGCTTTTCTGTCTAGACCAACAGAAGATATTAAAGATCATGTTAGCGAGGATCCCGCAGTAAATCTATCCAGTCAGATCACATGGCCTTGAAACTCTGAATCAACCCAAATGGGGTCGTCGGGCCCAATCATATGCTAACAGTTTCCGTTGGCTTTGTAGCGGCCAATAGTTGAGTAAAATTAGACTGAAAACACTGACCAGGCACTGACAGAGGACTGTAGCATGAAATATAGAGTCCAAAGCAAGCATACAAAAGCTACCGAGAAGCTGGGAGTGATGGTACGATCCTATAATCCCAGCACTGGGGAGGCTGAGGCAAAGAAATCTTGAATTCCAGGACACCCTGGGCTCTAGTGAACTCAAGGCAGCATGGACTGCAGAGAGAGATCTTGTCTCAAAACCAAGGAAGGTGAGTCAGGGATTCAGCTCAGTGGTTCTGGTGCCTGCCTGGCAAGCACAAGGTCCTGAGTTCGATCCCCAGTAACCACACACCACAGTGCTGGGCATGGTGGCTCACGCCTGTAATCCTAGCACTCAGGAGGCAGAGGCAGGAGGATTTCTGTGAGTTCGAGGCTTTCTTGGGCTGTATAGTGAGCACAGGGCCAGCCTGAACTACAAGGCGAGACCCTGTCTTAAAATTTAAAAAAAAAAAAGGAAGGAAGGAAAATGGGCACATCACCATGAAATTTCGGCTGCAGACAGAGTACATGATAAAAATGTGAGGAAAATCCAATTGTATTCTAAGGGCCCAGAATCAAAATGTCATCAGACTTCTCGGCCTTAACACTGGAAGCTGAGGTAATATAGAGAAATTCCTTCAGGTCTCTGAGTAAAACTTACTTCCAAACTATAATCTATATCCAAACTTTCAATCAAAAATAAAGATGAAAAAATCTTTAATCAAAACTGCAAAAGATTACCAGCTATATACCCTCTATAAGAGAGGATTTATCCCAGCCAAAATGGAAATAAACCAAGAAACTTGGAAATATAACACAAAATACACCTAAAAAAATCTAAAGAGTGAAGAGAGAAGGAGACCTTAGGATGATGGGTGGACAGTAGGCTGCGAAGAAAATCAACCACATGGGTACAGATCAGGAGATTCTGCTGAGAAGAACATTGGACTGGAGAACGCCCGTGAAGAGCGAATGTCAGCCAGACACTGACAAGCAAGTCGGAGAGCTGGAAGGAGCCGTCCCTGGGTGATGTCTCTGAGCTACCCTAGGCCATCCAGATCTGCCCACTGTGCAGTAGGAGAGGTGACTCATGTCCTTCGTTTAAATCGCTGTCATGCGCGATGAAGCCAGCACTATATAACTGACATATCAAGTCCCTTCAGAACGTGTGACGGCCGGGTGATCGGGACGTGGTCCGGAAGCCATCGTGAACTGTCGGTAATCACTGGAGCACAGTCATCTCACTGACCGTCTATTCAGTCCGGTCTCTGTAGCCACCATTTCCCCTGCTCTCTGATGTGTATGGGTACAACCTCCCTCCGTTTTGGGGCTTGATCTCGAACGCAGTTCCCACTGTCATAATGTACCTTCTCAGCTCAGTTGTTGAGAATGTTCACAGACTAGGTCTGGCTCATATTCTGTCACT